>KN732977.1:0-10255 GCA_000816745.1 Ancylostoma duodenale | reverse complement strand
CTACTCTAGGTTTTTTGTCGTATTTACCGAACTCTTTCATATCTTATTAGTGACCATCTTACTCCCCGTTCTAAATACTTGCTAGCCGTTCTCACAAATCTTTTGCTTACTCTAGGTTGGTTCAGCTCTGTTAATAAAGGAAAATCTGAAACGGTTTTATTTCTTACAGAGATTGGTGGATTACTCCACCTCTTCTCTCTCTTGCATTATTCATGGATAATCCTTCTTGTCATTTCAGTATTCCTCGTTTTGTGAGAATTTTTCCACTTGTTCCATGTGTTATTCCAGCATTCCGTTGACGTTACCCATTGGAAATAATATGCGAAATACTGACGTATCTGCCACGTTTCCATTCCGCATTTCAATTTTCTTTCTGATAATGCATTCATTGCTATTCAAGGGTCGGGTATTGCTTTGTCAGCGCTGGCACTTCCCGTTTTGATGTTGCGAATTAAATTTTTATTACTTTGGAATAATAGACAGACCTCTCGTCATGGTAAGCTGAACAGTGTTAATAGAGTGAAACTGCAAACTCTTCTTTTAATTTCGTACAAAAAAGGTAGAATATCTGGTACATATACGACATTTTCGATTTCCAGAACATAATAGGCTCAATATTAGCTCTAGCGAAGCCGAGTCTCCGACACTGTCTGAAAGCTGCTAGAAGGTAGCGAGGTTGGGGGAGGTGTGGTTGGGGTGGCGTGTGTATGATACGTTTCCTTAGGAAAGATGACCAGAGAGATAGTATTGGGGAAAAAAAGTGCGAGGAAAGTGTGTTGCATTCGAAGAGGTTGGCGAGAATTGTAGACAGTAGGCATGAAAACTCAACTATTGTGGCTTTTGAAAAAGACTCTATAAATATCTAACACACTTATTCTTCAATTACAGGGTGTCCTGCTTTTTTGTTTGTTTCTAAGCCTATTCTACTGTGACTATGCTTACATATCATTAATTTCTGGAGAGCTCCATGTTACGCCCTGGCCGTGGAAACAGAAAAAAATTGACATACATGCTTGGATTTTCTCACGGATAAGGTCGTGCTATATTTGATCTTAGCTAGTCCGAGGGCACATGCTTTCTATTTTGGTTTTAGCTCCGTTTTGTACTTTAAATTTCTGCAAATGCATGACACAGCACCTTTGCTTTATATTTTGAGTAGATAAATAAATCTCATTTTGTCGCTTACATCTGCAGTGCGCGTAGCGACGATGCCACGCTGAAAACTGCGTTTACAGAGTTGGCAGATAGTGGCTTGAAATCAATTTAAAAGTGCAAATATGGTCAAATTACTGTTGCTCTAAATTTTATATTTTAGGTGACCAACATCACCGAAACATTCCCGTTGCAACCTGGTCAGACTGCAGATAGCCTCGTCGTGGCAGTTGAGCGTAGTGTGCAGCAGTTTCTAGACCAGGGTGATGCTGCCATACGATCCTGTCCATTGGCACACGGAACTGCGTTGGAGACGTTGACAGATGCGCTGGTGGATGTTCGAGACACTGGTTGGTTCTCTTTTTTTCCAAACAGTAACGCGTATCTCTTCGATGCGTTTATCCAAAAATGTGCTGAAATGTTTGTGTTAATTCAAGCTTCAAAATGAAACTAGCTAAATTGCTTTCCATGGGATTGAATGCTTCAAAATCGAATTCTGATTTCTCTTGCATGCATGTCATTTGTTTAACTTCCTTGCTTTTTCTTTTTAAGACGTCTTTTTTTTTCTCGTTGCGTGTCTGGTATTTCCAGATTTTATACCCACTAGCTTGTAATATTCGTGTTCTTGATCAAACAATGAGGTTAGCTTCAGGGAAGATAAATTTTTCGTGATTTTTCTTTGCGTTTTGTTTAAGCTTCTACGCTAACTCTCTACGACCGAAATATTGCTCTCAATAACTTACATTTCGATAGTTGTGCGCAGCTACTAGGATCCTGTGTGGTCATTCGCTTGGTTATGCCTGAAAATTGGAGATCTGGGCTTATTTTTCCTCAGAACAGAAATCATTCTCGAATAATCTCTGAAACTCAATTTTCCCTAGTTTTCCAACAAGGTGAACATGCTTTTGTCCTTCACACGCGTATTCTTTATAGCTGCACTTTGCCAAGGCCAGCATCCTGCCTTCAGAGATCTTGATCAGTTGAAGGTTGTGAAGGTAGTACCAGACCGATTTCCCTCACTTCGTCTATCCTATTCAAATTCTCAAAACCGGAAAAGTTTTCTATCTATTCTCACTTGCGTTCAGGGCAATCAATGTCATTTGCCGGACGTGATTTTATACGAGACAGTTCATCCTCGCAGCGCCGAGCAACTGCAGTTAACGCCGGCAAAACACTTCTGCAAGTGAGTTTTCATGGCGCTATTTGTTCATGCTTTGGTTGGTCCAGATTCGTGAGTGTTTATACGTTGTCCATTTCGAGGCTGTGGCACACTTCCTCATCCTCGCGGACTCCATCGATGTGGCGTTAATTGTCGAGGGCATCGATAAGGTTGGTGTTTCTTTCTTTTGAGTCGTCTTCTGTGCTTCAGTACAGCATTGTCTTGTTTCTCCGCTCGAGTTATTGGGTGTAGCCAGGTAGTTCCGTCGTTTTTCCTCTGAAGTGTTAGAATTATGTCATTCAAAAAGATACTTGTTGAGGCTGAGTCTTTCACTTGGATTATTCTTGCAATGTTATGTGCTGCGCCTGAACTCACGTTTAAGGCAAAGCATGATTATGTTAAGCATGTTTTGATGTCCCTCTTTTCACTAGTCGATACGAAATCTCATTGAGTCCTCGTTGCCGCACCAGTGAATTATGTGTTTTTGTGGATCTTGAATCTTCATGTGGAGGACTATTACGCCAATTTCTCAGCTAGTTTGGTCTCAAGATATGGCTTTTTCCCTATTCTAATGTCTTGCGTTAATTACCCAGTGTTCGGCTGCGGAGAAATTGACTGGAACATGTCTCCAGAGGGAGTTTTAGATCGTTAAGGGTCCAATTTTTCACCACCCGTCGCAGCTGCATTCTAGCCAATCATGCTCAGCAGAAATTGAGTAGATGCCTTAGCAAAACAGGGCGAGGGCTCACTTCACCTCTATGTTTTCTCTTAGTGTTTATATGGTGCTCATAATGCATTAACCATTCTTTCTTGTTGAGGCACACCGTGAAACCAGAAATGAATGGTGAAAAAAAAGGACGGAAAGGAAAACCATTTGATATATCACATGTTGGTCGTTGTCCAAGTGTGCCGCTAGAAGGAAACGAGGGCAAGAAATATAATGGATGCGGTACCCGGTTCAAGGGAAAACCATCCATTTATAGCACCGGTGCTGATCCGTTTGCAGATTCGCACCCTTCTTGATGGTATTCGAGCAGCAACTTCAAACCAGGAAGTGATTGACCGCTACCAGCTAATGGTAGCCGAGATTGAAGAGATCGAAGAAACTGTAAGGTGGGGCTTTATGTACTTTACTTCTTTCCTTGTAGCATGGAGTTGCTTTGGTCTTCATGGAATTCATAATATCTATTTATTTGCTTTTATTTATTCATTTATTTGTCTAAAGCCTTCTACTTTTTCATTTGTTGCGAACAAATATGTTTGCACTCGTTATCACCATGAACACGAAAAACCAGTTATCACCATGAAAAAATTGTTGCAAAAATGAAGACAAGCGTATTTTTAGGAGACGCATTGCCGATCTGCGCGATCCAAATCAACGAGATGATTTGTTAGCGTGCAAAGGAGTACTAAAGTCATCGTGTCCCCTGGTGTTTGCTACAACAAAGGTAATTGGTTCAATTTCGCTTGTATGGATGAGATAGATTTTTGCAACTTTAGGCTTTCGTACGTCATCCTGAAAATGACGAGTCGCGACAGAATCGTGACTACGCGCACAATGAGGCATTGGCGGCATTGAATGCTATAGATTCTATACTCAGAGGTGAAGTAATGCCACTTTTGCCACTTCGTTCCGTGTCATTTTATGAACGACCGAAAAGTTTTTTTGTGATGCTCCTGCTTCCAATTTATGTTTGTGAAACTTTCATTCTAGGAGAGAAACCGGACATGTCATTTACTGCCCAGGGACGGTTAGGTCATCTTATCAGCGAACTTGATCAGTTTCAAGTAGGATATTGAGTCATCCTTTCACGAGCTTCTTTGATCCTTTTTCTATTGTATAATTTTTACAGAACAGAGTATACCTTGAACCCGGCACATACAAAGCCCACATCCATCGCCCAGAACTGGAGGAGCTCCTCGAGCGCATCGTCAGTGGGTCAGCTGCAATTGCAGACTCAGGTGCTGTTTTTAGATATTATCAAGACCAGTCGGTGCTCCGGAAAATCGTGGTTTGCTTTTTCTTGTGTTTGTAGTTGTTTTCTCTGCTGAATTTAGGTAATAATTCAGGTAGTACACGAGCAGATCGAAAACAAAAGATTGTCAATGAGTGCAACAATCTTCGACAAGCTTTGCAAGATCTTCTTGGAGAATATGAAAGAAGTGTACGTTTGGTTTTTGCTATGATTTCTTCTTCTTTCTGCGTTAACAGCGGTTTTCCACTCTCCCTCTTTCTATGGTAGAACTCCTTTCTGTTCTCTATTTTTGCTATTTTGCTTCTTCCACTCTATTTTTGCTTCGCATTCCTCCTGCAGTATTACCAGAATCACTACTAAATACAAGTGCTGAGAAACCATAGCACCTTATGGCGCGCACAGAATCTCTTAATCGGCTTTCTTCGCGGATTCTGTGTGAGGGCGCCATCGGACTGATCGGCGATTCTATTTGCATTAGAAAGCGCGTGGTGTTTGCACATTCATTTGATTGGGTGGGGAGGTGAAAAACTCATGTATTCGACTGGACAAGCTGTTTGCACCTTCATAAGAGGAGGCTACGGAAGAGTGAAAACACAATTTGTTAAAGCAAGACTTCATCAAATATAATTGCATATTTTGGAATTCGTTAAGTCTCATTTATATCAAGAATGAGCTCATGAATCGCCGCTAACTGTACTGCAGAGTAGTGGTGTTGTGAGCTGGGACCATTCGATAGGCTGGAAATTCAAAACCTGCACTAGAGATCGAAAAAAAGTTCTCTCGAATGAAGGATGAGTTGTATTTCTCCAGCCTGTTTGAGTAATTGGATTGAATTACTGCCAGTTTTTGGGAGAATATCCGAAATTCGTGCACTGGAGAGCGAATGCGCTTCATTTGGATTTGGGTTTAAATTGTCAGTTTGATCTTGTATTTACCCTATCTAATGTGATGATATTTGTTTCTAAGTTCCTATAAGAAACCGGTGAAGATCACTCATATTTACACTTGGTTTTCCCCCTAATTATTATATTTTGTTCCAGAGCCGAAGGGGTGGAAACAGAAGATGGCTCTCGATTGATTTTGGGAGCAGAACCACTTGAATTTCATCCACAAATTCATGTGAAAATTAATTTCCAATTTCAATTCCAATCCTCTCATATTAATATTTAAGAGGTATGATAAGAAAAAGGTTTGAAAGCAAGCTAACACATTTCTCAAGTTGTTTTTTGAGGTATTTTTGAAGAAATTTGGGAACCCTTTCTTCACCCTCCTCCCTCTATCTCTTCGTCTTCTTATGTTTAACATGTTCTGTCGACTTGTGGATAACTGTTGCAACTGACATGAGGGATGTGGTGGGCGAAGTTTTACTAGAGGAGGTTACGGAGTCTCAGTTCTTGTATTTATGAGCAGTTGCTGTTTTGAGGGATTCTGGTCAATCTTACAAACATAATGAATCAGTAAAAATGTTACAGTGATCCTTTGATTTCGATCCGAAAAGCGAGTGGAAATAGTCCTATTTTTTATATGCTTGTACTGTTTGGCTCAATCTTCGCAAATAAGAGCTCGTCGTTTTTTTTTTTTTCATTTTTTTTTTGTTAACGGTCACATGTGAGCAATCCTGCTGTTTGCTTATGCCTTATCAATGCATAAACTGCGCTTGATTGCTCCACTGCTTTTTGGACGTTTGCCTTAAGAGCGCTGTGTTTTCAATAGAGGTGCATGCGCTTCGAAACGCAGCATGACATCTTCGATAATGCAAATGAGGCGCCACGAGTCTTACGTAGCCATGTGCTAAGTAATTGGCGATCGTGCCGTTGTCAATTCGTCATCTGACCGTTTTTGCAGGGTTGTTTTCCCTATAAAGGAGACGTGCACTATTGACGCTCTAGACACTCTGCAAAAGCGGAATAGCGCGCGAAAGGGTAGACGAGTGTCTATTCAAGCGAGGGACACGTTTACGCGAGTGCTAGAACACGAGTTTGAAATTCAAATGCTTCTGAAAAGCCGGGGTTTGAAGTTATAGATTCTATTTTATTCTATCAAGAACTTCCGAAGCAAAGAAATTTAGGGAGGCATTTCTATCCGGCTAACAAGGAATGGATAATAGATGTTCTTGACGTTCTGGGATAAGATATATCCCTTAATGTGGAGCCCGACGGCGTTGATCTGAAACCTGTTCTCCATTTCTGCTATAATGCTTTTCAAGTTTTTCAGAATGAAGCCCTTCACGTTCTTTTTTTTACTGAGTCCACCCTATAAAGATGATACTACTACCAAATTGGTATAGAATCCTCAGTGTCATAAGTAACCTGCATGGGCACACTTTCATTGGAAAAAAATGCATGACCACAGATTCGCACATACTTTTTTATGAACTATGCACTGCCATACTTTCGTAACGTCTTCTATTATGCGTTATGCTAAAAATAGAGAAATGATTTGAGATCAGCGTCCTCAACTCCATGTAATGAATGATAACTTATCTCGAAATTGCACGCACATCTGGTATCCTTGCCCTGTAAGATACAATCAAAGATTTGTACTCGAAAAAAAAGAGGCGCGTAGAGGTTTTTTCGGAGCGAGTGTTGGCTGCTATTGAATAAAGGGTAGGGGTAAATAGTAGACATGAGGAATGTGGTGGGTGAAGTTTTCCTAGAGGAGGTTACGTTGTCTTAGTAATTGTATTTATGAGCAGTTACTGTTTTGAGGGATCCCGTTGGTTACTGTACTCTGGGCTTATATTAATTTGATTTTTAGTTGCTGGTTAGTGTGCAAACTTCTTTCGGGCTATACTCTTTAGTTCTGATGGTTTGGAGATGAATTACCTATTGTTTGCACATGGTTTCCGAGAAACAAAATTAGATTCATTCTTAACTTTGAAAAGTGGAAGCTTGCAGAGAATTTTAGCATTATGGTTGTGTTCTGGCTACCTGGGAAACCTCTGAAGCACCAGAGCCCATGTAATGCTTAACAAATTTAGCTTTGCACCTACCCAGCGACATAAGCTAATTTGTCCCATGTAGGACAGCACTCAGTTTGAGTGTTTTCGAATTTTCTTTGTGCCGGCATGCGAGTGGCGACGGCATTCCCCACCGTTCCCAGACATTAGATTAGGGGGAGGCTCCTGTGGAGTGTCGGCCTTCAGTATTGTTTCCATTTCATCTGGGAAAACAAGAACAAAATGATCATTGCTCCCCACAAATATATTTATTGCATTGTTGAAGTCTGAAAATGAAAGAAAAATTCTTTCCGGGTTCCTCCTAGCAGTGGCGGAGGCAGAGAAATGGCCGGGAGGGAGGAGGGATAGTGGAAAAGGGGAAAAAAGCGGGGTCTTCGCCATTTTGGCTACTCGGATGGAAAATAAAAAAGTGGGTAAAGTTGTAATCATAATATCAAATAATTAATAGAAATTATTTCGAAAAATAATAAAAATACATGATCAAAGATACACTATTGTAAGGGTTTCATTTATTTTGTGAAGTATTTCCGAAAATTCGGCGACCCATTCTTTGAGGAGTGGGAGGGGGAGGGGCGACCCCTTTTCCCTCCACCCCTGCTTCCTAAATATCTTGACAGATTGGAATTGTACAGCAAAATAATAGTCGCGTTTTCCGAGCCATCTGGAGGAAGAATCAGATTAAGACAGTACGTCACACGCGATCTTGGATGCTCGTTCGATTCCATATTCCGTTCACGAAGTCAGCTAAAAAGGTTAGACATGGACATTGAGGGATTTAGCAGGTAAAGCCGCCTTTTCACAATTGGCTCAACAGAACTCCAGCGGTTAAATAATACTTTGCATTTATGAGTCAGCAGGTAATCAGTAAGTTAGCAGCAAAATTAGTATCGCAGTAGTACTTGATCCACTGAGTCTGTGGCAGGAAGGAAAAGTCCTTATGTAGATGGTGTTGCAGTTAATCAAAATCTGGGAAAAGAAAGGAGGACATATTACTCTCCTTCTTGCAACGTTTTATCTTTAATATGGAGGTTTTTCTTCTGAAATTTCGAGAACATCATTTCGATGGTAGGAAACCTGAGATTTCTCATAGGAAGACTCTCGTCTGTTTGTTTTGTATCGTCTTTCTTAGAGTTGTAACCTCATTTTATTGACTGTTGTAAAGAATGTCACGTATCAAGACCGTGACTTCCAAGAAACCTTTGTGTGGTTGATAGGGTTGCCCATGTTTTTGATGTGGAACTTTCCATACACATCAAAATGACTACTATTTCGCAAAAACTCTTTGAGATCAGAGCATTTCCATCGTTAACATATAGTTGAACTGTAATGTTTATGGTAGCATCGTATGTGTAATCGCGCCGATCGAGGCGTATATTTTCTTACCCTTTACGAATAGTGAGACGCGGCGTCGAGAGTTCTTTTGGGGCTGAGTGAAACTGGGCGAGAAGTGTACTATTCAGGCTGGTTGTAGATAAGAGGTTGCGTTTTTCGTTTCTCGAATCGAGGACGCTGGATAATTGCCAGATACGTTCTCACCGTTTGTCACACTATGTATTGAGGCTCTGACGAGGCGACGAGGGCGACGCACTGCATTTACGACAATGCTGGTAATTTCGTGGGATTAGTGTGTAATGACGTGAGATGGTACTATGGGGTCTATGTTTTGAGCAATCGGTGGTGCGGACATGGCAGTAGGTATGGGGCACTATCCAAGAATTGTTTCTCGCTAAGGTTTAGTTGGAGTTTTTTTTTTCTATGACAGTAGCTAAAAAGAATGCATTTCTATATAAACACAACGAACTATCTTAGAGTTTGATCCGCTCAAACACGGAGGTGCGATCATGCATGCGTAATCACTAGTGCGCATGTCAAGGCTAAAGGTCAATGGGGCGATTCATGGCGGATCATAGGATGGTCTATCGCAAGTTAGGGATCAAACACTTTCGAGAATGACTACTATTTAAAAGAGCATAGCAATCACAGGGAGATTTGTGCTCTTATGCAAAGTACGTTATACCCATAGAATGCACCCAAATCTACTCTTGAAGTTCTGTTCTTGTGTTTTCTGATCTGCTGATGGTTGTAAAAGTATTAAGAAGGAGATGTTAAGAGCGGACGGGTGATGTGGATACAGTTAGGTTAAAAATAAAAATAACAGCTGTACATGCTAGCTGCTTCACCAATTTCGCATTTACGCAAGGAGTGCAATAACGACCACAGTTTCAACGTCAAACTTCGTTGTCAAGTTGTCTACATAGACTGCTTCCTTTTTTTGCGTGGCAAAGCCTCGATTTAGATGAAATCTCCATCGAGCCAGTTGTCGTTTGTACATGCTCACCAAATTTGAGGATTGCTGCAGGAACTCATGAGGTGAGATGAAAGGAAGATAGGCGAATTTTACAGTTCAAGGAGAAATCAGTGCTACTTTTTTATCAAATACAATAAGTTTTTCGGTGACCAGATGGATTTGAGCGTTGCAAGCTTTGTTCTAGGCGGCATCTTCCTGGTCTGCTTTGGCGAGAGAGCCGTTGGTCCAGAGTAGACGTAAAATATGCGAAAAGTGTAAAAGGAGATGGGAACAACTACTATGTGATTTCCTGCTACGTCAAATTCTTGAGGAGCTGACAAACTAGTACGGGTGGCATCCCCATCCAGTATTGTCGTCCGTTTCACTTATCTTACAATTCCAAATCGCACCTGAAAAAGGAGCACGCTGTAGAGGAAATCATGGCGCTGTATCTCTAGGAAAGAAAAAGATTTATGGTTTCCAATGTGAAATTGCGAAATTTATTA
Organism: Ancylostoma duodenale; assembly: GCA_000816745.1. Lineage (NCBI taxonomy): Eukaryota > Metazoa > Nematoda > Chromadorea > Rhabditida > Ancylostomatidae > Ancylostoma > Ancylostoma duodenale. Next base: position 216 of record KN732977.1, on the reverse strand, counting down.
GCTCATACGTTTCTATCCAAAAAAATCGAAGGAACGTCTAGCACCACGAATTGGAACGCCTAAAGGGGAAGCCATTTAATCAGGAAATAGGGCGTTTAAGTAGCGAAAGTATGGAGCTTAGCTCCATGTGAAACGCAAGCATAATTAATCTGGTTCAAGGGTTATGGAACTAAGTTCGTCTCAACATTCGTCTCAACATTCATCTCTCTCTCTCTC
>KN732975.1:0-10257 GCA_000816745.1 Ancylostoma duodenale | reverse complement strand
TTGCCACCATCGCTGCACGTGTTGCAAAGCGTGCTGTTCGCATTTTGTCGTTAACAACCCCGATGAGGTGACCTAAGGCGTGTGCAAGGTCATTTGGGTTATCAATCAACGAGTGTTTGATGGGTTCCGGCGCAGTAGACAGTTCAATTATCGAAAATGGGCTATTTTTTTCCAGGAAATCACGGAAATCCCTGAAGATACCAGTCACGGAAATGGGGATAGGGCTATTCTTAAGCTATTTATCTCTCTGTTTGTCCACAGAATTAATGTGCTCAATATCAGGGACGGAACAACGCTCGGATAAGGGAAAAAAGCGCTGTCCACTGCTGTTCACAGTCCGTTTCACCAACCATGAGAGTTGGAGAGCAATCAGAGAAGCAAAGAACACGTCAAAACATGCGGGATTCAGCAAGAAAACCAACGGCCTGCTGCACCATTGAATTACCCATGGTAGACGTGTTGGCGCCCATAATAACTGTGGGTAATTTTACGTGATGTCAACACCTTTACCCCTGGTAATCTGGATGATGCATGGGCCCCAGGGCGAACTTAGATGCTTGGCGTTTAGTGTACAAATTTCAATTTTATGCGTAGGTACTCGACTATCATTGTTTCGGAAATGAGCCAGGGCTACAGTTTTCGTGGGTAGGAACTGCCATGGAAGGTAAACCATCGCGTAAACAAAACTAACAAACAAAAAGTAAACAACGTACTATCGTTTGTTTCAAAAACGCTGACAGTTATATATAATTGCGCGCGAAGTTGCAACTTCGACACTAAACGGCAGGCATACAGGTTTTGTTCTGTTCACTGCATGGTTTCACACGTTTCTTTCTTTCTCTAATTTCTCTCCAACTCCCTTCCCTGCAGAAATGTTCTGTATCATGCAGAATAAGCTTCGTGGTTCTGAATTAGAGATCTCCGCTTAAATTGCACTAGAAAATGTTTAGGACCTTTGCATTTAGAGCCATTATATCCTAGTTTTTCAGTTGAGTCCTTGGATTTTATTGGCGCATCTGAACTAATTTATTAAAATACATGAATATTTATTTGAACAACTGGATTTTTCAGAAGAAGCAAAATTTGCTCGAGATTTAACGAGACACGGCAGGGTCTCCCAAAATTCTGCACAAGACCAGCTGATGCATTTGAATGTGGATGTTCGAATTAGGTAGAGTTGAGCAGGAATTCGCCCAGAAACGGTATAGAATAGTTAAAGCAATAATATAAGCAAAACCACGGCCTATGAAGAGCGGTCGACGCCGATCGATAATGGCATTAATCATTGCGGGGTGCGCAATACGCACGAAAAGGGTGTAATGCGCCACGCGGCTGCTATTCAACTGCACCAAAATTGCGGCTCAACAATGGAAAAGCGTGGTCCAGCGCATTAATGAGCTTCTTTTTCATATGTACAGCAATAAATCGCCATTACCTCCATGTTTCGCGTGGAAAAGATGCCTTAAAAGGAAAATATTCCCTTTGGGAACAAATCCACGCCCCTTTCCTTTGTGGGGAGCTATCCGTTTGTTTACATATTTACACAAAATTATTCTGCGGACCACTTACCCAATGTGTTAACCAAACACCTTGGTGTTTCCGATACAGAAAACAAAGCGTCCTAAACAAAAGCCACAGTGAAATAAATTATTGGTAGGACAACAGATTTACTTGGATTCAAAGTTTTTCATGATGGAGGAGTCTATTTTAGAAACATATAAAATTTTACCTTGAAGCTATGGTAGCCCGTCTCGGAACGACACACTATAGGGTATAATTTTTAAAATTCTTCGTTTCAAAAAATGCATAGATTTTTCCAGAAGACATGTGAGTGTTACAGTTGGGAAACGACCGACTCTCCTTTTCGGGGTAACTTTGGATGAAAATAAGGCTAATTTTGACGCAGTTGCAAAAAAAAAAATAAGAAAAATACAGGAAGAGGTCAAATTGTTGAACTGAATGGGTGGGCAAAATTCCGGATTTATTTTGTCTTCCGTGAACGTGCTACACCAAACACTATTACAGGGCAGTTTGTACTAACTGCGTGCGTCAGTCGCGCGTCAGACGGACGCAACCGTTTGCAGAGGACTTTCCATGAAGATCATTCAGTTCGGCATTAGATCCTGAATAAAGATACTGCGCTGCCACCGCAAAGCCGCAGCTGCGTGCGTCTCACCTTCTGAGCTGCGCCATGTAGGCGCACACGCATCAAGCGCACACATCCAACTTGAATTGACCTTATTAGCATTGTGATCGGAGCTGAAGTATGATGGCTGTATTTCTAAAGCTACTATCTGTCCTATTCTAAAGCTACTACACTATAAGTCTTACTATCGACTTTTCCCGAAAAAAAAGAGAAGGGAAACAAGTTTGGCCTACGTATGTGTTGCAGCGCACTCTGGTAGACCAATAATGGTTCATTTCCACGAGCTGGAGGAAAATTTAGAGACCAAGATACTACACATCTGAATAGCCAATAATAGGCGGGCAACATACCAGTACATGGATGCTGAGAAGCGTAAGAAGTCCACTATGAGCTATTGACAGATTTTTAAAATGGGAAACAACGATGGCTGATTGAACTTGGTGAGTTCGTAAATGATAAAATTCTTTTTAAAAACTAGGAGATAACCGCATGATCATGAGACGTACTTCTAAAGATTCGACCTCATAATCCCTCATTTCCTTCACTAACTTTTTTCAAGTGGTTTTGAAGTGAGTTGGTTGTTGTTTAGAGATTTGTTAAAATTTGAATCTTTGCTGAAAATCTTCATAAGCATTTCAAATAACACAAAAATTATCGTGTCAATGCAGGCTTTGTAAATGAAGTGAGGGTTCGAAGAGAGACAAATCTAATAACTCACCGCAATTATCCAGTGTTTCACGCCAAAAACAATAAAAGCAGTATTTTAGGAGTACAGGAAAGGATTTTGTTTATACGTTTTGCATTTCATTTCGCCACGTCTGCTATGTAGTTGTGCAGCTGCACAACGACGGCGTTATTCATGCTTCGAGCAAAATAAGTAGAGAAGGAGAAGAGAATTCCTGGCAGACGACGAATGTTCTTGGTTTTCCAGTGGCGAGAGCTGCGCGAAAAAACCGTGTTTCCATTCCCGCCGCATCCGGATAACGCGAAAGCTTCGTAAAATTGTAATGTTACCCTTTCCTTAGTGTTCCACCAGCAAAAATTTGCAAAACATGGATAAATGTGCACTATTACGTGATTCATATGTGCTCGGGCTGCTTTTTTTCTTGGGGTTAGTGCCTTTTCACATCTGTGGTCCCCTTAAAATGCCTTGAGCTAAAGATGTCGGACACCCACTAGGATATATAATAGAGCCTTGCTTCGAAGTATGCCCTTGAGCCCTTGTGTCCTGATCCTCTATAACTTAAGGTTTTTTTGTGAAGCTGCTGAGCTTCATGAGCGTTATTCGAATAGTTGCTCACTCAGTTGCTCGAATGTACAGCTATTTACTCGAGCTAGTGGATTTTTCGAGAAAAAAAGTTCAGAAATAGATTCCCATGATATTTTCAATCCACTGTGAACTCGTCTGTGATCGCCTCAACGACGATCAGTCAAATTTCTGTAAAGTAGAAAGATGACAGCACGAGTAACACAACCATGACTACCAATCCTTGCTCATGCTATTTGCGATGTCCCGAGAAAGTGTGGGGAAGGAGGGTGCCCAACTATCACCGAAACCTGAACATGTCAACTAAAAAAACTGAGTAGTGACTTTAATTGCTACCTCTTTAATCATCTTCGAAGCACAATCCATTTAAAACAGACAATGCTCTTATGCGTGAGTACTCCCCCCCCTCCCAAAAGAAACCATCTCAACCCCCTGATCATGAATCATGCTACACACGCTTTACAAGTAAGATATTGTTGAACCTTCATTGTTTTCATAGGCTTCATTCTTTGAATAAAGTATGGACCAGAATTTTTTTCTATCCCAAGCAGACCCCAAAAAAGTTTTGAGGAACATGATCATCAAGGATAACAAAAGACATCCATAACATCTATCACTTGCATTTTAAGGACAAAAAAGTGCAGGGAAAAAGTGTCTGCGACAAATGTGGATCTCTAAGCAGCCAAGGTCACCATTCAAGTGATGCCGCTGCGTCGAAGTCGGTATCGTTGCCTAATACCAGTATCAATCTTCAGTGCCATCACCTGCCTTGCCAAGGGTCATTATGAAGCAATGTCCACGGGATTAAGGTCAACTAGAGCATAAAAGTAGTTGTGAAAGGCGTCATGACTAAAGGACTCTGTTTGCTTGCAGCAATCCTGCTTGCCAACCTTCCGCTTTATTGATGCAATTACTGGTTTAGTAGTGCATAAGGATCAAAGGATATACATCTAACAGCTGTAGTTGAGATTAAGTAAAATCTGAGTGAGCAACTGACTTAGAAATCAATATTCAAAAAAAAATCGAAAAATTCAAATATCCAACAAAGAAAGGACCCAAAGCGTCTGCTAACCCCCCCCCCCCTTCAGGGTTGTATATCTTTGTATTGGTCTCTTGTTTCCAGAATCTAAATTTTCAACGCATTCAGAATAGAATATTCGGGCGAGAATACGTCATTCGGTTTCGAGGGTGTTGAAGACATTGCAGGTCGAAAAGCATAGATGATTTTCACACGACGCATTAATTGAAGTGTTGTTTTTTAAAATATTTCTGGAATATTGGAGCTCATAGGGATTTCCTGGTAGGGAGAAGAAAGAATGGGGATACCCTGGTAGCTTGAAGGGGTAAAGCAGACCACATGGCTTCTCCTGCCTTGACGGAGATCACACGACTCAAAGTGAAACTGATATGGCCATTATCCTCGGGTATTCTAAGGAAAAAGAAAAGCAAATCTGCTCTAAAAAATCTAGAGCGTCGAGAACGTTTTTTTTTGTTGGGAAAACAAATTCGTTAGAAGTGTCTTCTTCTATAGAGGAAACCCACCGAACACCTTTTCGTCGAAGCAGGCCTTCAATGGACAAAAGAAAGAGAGGAAAATTTATATAGCGTTATGAACAGTCGAGAACTTTTTTGCTGGAGGGCTACATCAGAGAAGATCAACAATTTGCCCTACATACCATTTTATCACACACTAGCGAATAGTTATCCAAACTCTTTTTGTAAAAGATCGTAGCGATCGAGACTGCTGCAAAACAACTCGGACAGAGATCAGCTCTAAGACGTCCTCTCTTCACTTTGAAAGAGCAGCAATTTGTGAATAAAAGGAAAGTGGGTGGAAGGATTCAAAGGACTATGGGAACGAGTGGCAGTGTAACCGAACTAGGTTGCGCTGATTAGCGGTGTCATTGAAAGTGCGAGGGCTTTGAAGGTGATGCGGAGACGAATGCAGATCCGGATTCGTCAACGGGCAATATTTTTTGTCAGTGGAACGAGAAAAAAACCTGATATGAGACGATAGAAAAATGAGACGTGAGTGAATGTGCAAAGCGCCGCATGCATGAAAATTAGCAATCTTCTGAAACTCCAAATCTATGATTAGCGCTTTCATTTTTTAAACATTTTATCAGATAGAAGATCTTTAAAAGCTGATCCCGTGTAATCAACACCTACAGAATTTTCTTTTTGGAGAAGATACCAAGGAGCCGCAGACTGAATGCGGTCAGAATAAAGTTTCCACGAGTTCTTTAGAACACACAAAGGAGGCGTTTTCAATTTATATCCCTGCCTCTTTGCTACGTACGTAACATAACAAAGAACATTTCAACATCTTCGCCTTGAGAAATGTTTTGAGCAGCATCTATGGGACACTCCACTGTATTACGACAAATGTTCACCCTAGACTGACAAGAGATGCTAAATGACCTCTTCAAATGGCGTAGCATCAGCTGCTTAGAGGAATGCTGGAAGTTAAAGATGTCGCTATGTTTTCGGCAGGGATGGGAATCTCTGAATTTCCATCAGCAACAGTTTCTTATTGCATACAAAATGCCCAATACAACGATACCATACAAAATGAAGGTAATAAAAAAAAACGAGCGAGCATCCTGCGGAGAGGTTTTTGAGTGTTGCAAGAGAAACCTAAATTCATACTTATATTTGAGGCTAGTCGAGACTTTCGATAGTCAACATCGCGCTACAAGTTCAATTTATACTAGCTGCGTGCGTCAGTGGCGCGTTAGATGCACGCATCTATCATATTTGCAAAAGATTTTTTATGAGAACCGCTAAACGTGACATTCACATCACGACATAATCTGCGACTGGTCTCATCCTTCATCGTATAGACGCACGTATATATGTAGTATAAATTGCTCTACAGCGGCAGAAAACTGACTTAGGTAACTCTGATTGATGGATTTTATTTTTCGACATTGTTTTTCTTTATAGTGGATGAGAATGGCATCGTTCACACGCCACCTGTTTGGACAGGTTAATACGTGAGCACGAGAACAAATGAAATGTGTGGATGCTCAGAAAATCAGAGTGCCGCGATGCATTTTATACAGAGCATGAGAGCGGGCCTCGGCTGCTGCAGTCTCCAGAATGGAGGTTAGCAGAATGGATGAACATAGGAAGCACACACATAACCACCCTACTTTACCGTTAATGGTTAAACATAATGGATACGAATCCAGGATTTAAACGGCCAGATACTCCAGTTGATACGTGCAACACCATTCAGAGATTTTGCTTTTTTTTTCTAATACGAGGCACAGTGCTAATTTCGTTCTTCAAGAATGGTCTTGGATACTTGGAGGTTCTCAGGAAAGGTGTTGTCCTGCGAGGATTCAAGGTAAATGTCTTCCGTGCATAGCATCAGTTGTAACTCCTCGCTTTTTGTTCGGCTTATTTTCTCGGTGGATAACGATTTGTGGGTTCTTTGTGAAGCAGATGCTTGATATTATGGGTGCATCGTAGGGAATGTTCCAATGCTTCTACAACTGGACCATTTAAGCAGTCGTTTCATTGTTTGATTTAAGCCGCGCAGTTGTGCCATAAGTTTTCAAAATGCCACGAGCAGACCACTTCAAGAGTCCAGTCTTGGAATCCTGGGCAACGTCCCGTTCAGTTTCACGATATAAGACAAAAACTCGGAAGGTGTTTTTTTATGGAAAGGAGAAATGAATGAGCTTGGGGTCATGAAAGATAACAATGAGCTAGCAGAGCCCAAACACATAATAAAGAAAATGTTTATTTAATAATCTTTCACAGTGTATTGACAACTAGTGCACTATTGAAGTTGATCGCTATCTAAATCGTTTGTCAAACTTGTTTTGATCGTTTTTAATTGACGTCCTCAAATGCGACATAATCCTGGAAAGTGCCCTATATAGGGTGACATCGATGTTATTGGCAAAACTTACTATTAGAAATACTGTTGAAAGAAGCAACGCCTTTCCTCGCGCATTCATATCTGTGGGAACTGAAAGTGTTAGATTTCAGAACCAATGCTGATAGATGATCTCGAGAATAGGTTTTCCCTGAGTTTTTCCGGGCTCTCATTATTCTTACAATTTTAATGCACATTTTCGGTGCGGTGAATGAATAAATAAAAGAATAAATAATTTTAATTTACTATATTTGGTTTTGTTATTCTTATTTCAATCAAATGGCATTTTCCTCCAATTTTTTTTCAGAAAGCGCAGTCGGCGCTTTCTGAAAAGAAATGTCGGTCAAAACGGTTTCTTTCGTAGTGTAGCCGACAAATTTCGGGGTAAAGCATAGCATCTGACGGCAGAAAAACGCGACTATCGTGTTTTTGTTCGCAAAGTATGTGTCATCATAAAGGCACAACTCAGTGTGAGGAGTGGGACCATCATGGAGGAATGAGCCATTAAACATAACTCAATACATTGTGCTTCCTTCTTTCCCGAGCCACAAACGAAAGTCGCCAAAAAGTGTTCGTATAATATGATCTGATTGGCTTTACATCAATGTAATTCTGGAACATTCCATTGGTCTCTCTATTTTTAACGGAAGATTATGCTTCTGAAGAATCCGCTAGCCACAGACCGCTCGCACGCATCGCGCAAATCTGCCGATTGCCTCTCTGATCGTCTGCGCTTATTCACATTTAACATCACCGCTCTGTTTCCACCGAATCCAAGAGTGTGGTGTGTGGGAGTTTCAGGTGCGCAGATTTGTGGCCTTCTAATTTTTTTTAACAGGTTATTGCATGTTGAAAGCTGCAGGCTTCAGTTTCTTAAAGACTGTGAGAAGTCTAATATTTTCTTTTTTGTTTTTCAGTGTTCTCAGCAATCTGGAGCCCTCTTCCTATTGCTATGAAGTACTTCTGTCTTCTAGTAAAAAAAAATGGAGGACAAGTTTGTCTAAAAAGGTGGTAAATATGTACAAACAGTATTACACTTTCTGACGAAGTTAGCAAAATCAAGGAAATCGTTCCACTTCAAGTAACTGTAAGATTTTGAGTAGTGACTCATGGAACGTTAACTTTTAAAATGTAGAGTGTCTAAAACCAAAACCTTACATTCAACATGGAAAACATCCGCATTTGTGCACAGTTCCTTGAAGAAACTGCCAAAATTTTTAGTGATGACTCCAGTTCGTTCGCCATCATTAGAGTAAATCTAGAACAAAGCTAAAACTCATTGACTTTTGGAGTACATACAAGAGGATTTCATAAATTATTGTGGTTGTTCTATAAATGTTCTAGCCCTAGAAAGTCTGTCACCAGATGTGTTAAGCTTAAGTAGCAAATAATGGCAATTTACACTAGTTGTATGCGTTATGGGCATTTTATGTTAGGAATCGTGCGTCAGAGGCACACATCCATTTCCGAGGGATTTACATGAAGACCGACCGGCCAATGGGTCATTCACACCTTAAATGAAAATACCATGAGGTTGCAGCAAATAGAAGCAAAACCATAAATGTGTGCGTCCCATCTGCGTCTGTAGCGTCAGGGTTACAACTGGATTATCGTTGCACGCTCGTGAAACGCACGCATCTAGAATAAATTGCCTTATACATGAGGTTTTATTAGTTCTGCAGTCAATGAAGTGTCTGTTGTCAAAATGTTTTCGTTGAAATGTTGATGCCCTTTTTTCAAGTGCAGACTTTTGCCTTGGAAAAAAAGTGAGATTTTGTGGAGGAATTCCGGGAAAATGGTAAATTCCTCGGGAGAATTCTTGAAAAATCACAGAAAATTTGGCGAATAGAAAGTAAAGGAAGCTGCTTTCTCACCGTAAATACCTTAGTAGGAAAACAACAACCACAGCAGCCTAAGCCACAACAGTTCGGTCCAACCACGTTCGCTATGCGACCGGCAGAATTATCAAACACATCGAATTGCAGTCTTGTCCCACAGGTTTGAGATACATAACCGATCTTCAACATCGAATTCATGCGATACTTCCCATTTAGACAAAATCTTTCCAGAAAAAAGGAGGAAACCTCTCAAAATCAAATTTACAGTACATTTGTTCCGGGTGGCGCTTCCACAAATATTTTCTCCTTGCACAAAGAGCAACATGCACATAATTTCGTAAACTCATTAGCAATACAGTGGCAGAATTTCCACTCCCGTCTAATGAGCATGATTTTCTGAAATAGTATTCATGTCAAAGATGCTTTGTTGGACACCATAACACGATTCATGAGCTCCTGCTATAATCACCTGAGTTTGAAAGCGGGTAAATCTCAAGTTACCGAGGTACAATAGGAACTAGGGAACGATTAATGGACACTGCACAACTCACAACTCACAAGGGCCGCAGTGAAAAAGTGATCGTGACAGTGGAAAAGATGGTTATCGACTTGAATAGTGCTTCCGTTGATTTTCTCACGAACTCTAGTCGTATTCCATCGCCATGAAGATGTGTGGATGCTCTTACAATAATCGTAGAATGAAAAACAGGGGGCTAACGGTGGGCAAATGGTGGGAGGTAGGTGCTCCTTGGAATGGCAGGGGGCTCGGCTGTGTCGTAGAGGTTACCCATGGTAAACATGTCAGCGTGCCCAAATTTATCCTTTACCTGGTACCCATCAACAATTTGCCCATAAGCGAAGTTGTCTATTGCCCAGCTGCTACCCTTGGGTATGAGAATACCCCCCCCCCCCCTCCTTCCAATGATGCATCCGTGCCCAGCCTGTAGGGTTCACCGTAAACAAGCTCTAGTCCATCGTTGAATAAGTGAACTGGTGGACTGATAGCGACAAAGGCTGGACGGACCCCACAACGTGGAACAGCGATGGAATATTCAGGGGATACCGGTTACCAACCATCAGTTCGGGCTTAACTATTGGGTTAAGGTGTGTTAAGCAT
>KN732970.1:0-10260 GCA_000816745.1 Ancylostoma duodenale | reverse complement strand
ACACACACACACATGAAATGCCAATTAATATTAACTATTATGTGTCGCTTTGACATGGATACGATAATTTTATTCTAGCTATAGAGAGCATGAAGATTATGCTTAATAGAGCGCTATGGATACTTGATTGCAGACCCAACGGTGCTAATTATAGTGGTTCAGGTACTCAAGATTAATTGTAACTTTGCAAGATCAAAGGGATATCACAAGAGCGAATAAGAGTGTTTAGTTTGATGCTTCTACAGCTTTCATTACTCGGGCTTCTTCATTCCTCTGTTCGATTACTTGTTTACTTATTTGCTCACCTATCGTCAATGATATATTGCCCATTTTGTTGGATGACCTTTTGCCATCTTTTGGTAAGTTGAAAAATTCCACTTTCAAAGAAGCTTTGGTTTTTAGAAAGAAACTGGTCCAACTTATTTTTAACAGCCTTATCGGAATCAAAATTTTTTACCATTCAAATGGTTGCGAAGGGAGCCAAAGAAATGGTAATCTGATCGGGCTAAGTCAGCGCTATAGGGTGGATGTGGCATCAGTTCCCAGTTGAGCTCTGTTAATTTTTGACGGGTTATCAAAGAGGTGTGGGGTCTGGCGTTGTCATGATGGAACATCACGCCTTTGCGATTGGCCAGTTCAGGGCGTTTTTCTTGATTTCTTCGTTCAATTTCGATAGTTGACGACAATGGACATTCGAACCAATAGTTTGGTTTCTTGGGAGCAGCTCAAAATAGACTATATCCTTGCAATCCCACCATACAGAAAGCATAATCTTTTTTTGATGAATATTAGCTTTGGATGTCGATTGTTTGGGCTCATTTTGCTGGGCCCATGATAGTTTTCGGACTACATTATCGTAAACAATCCATTTCTCCATCATCCGTTATGGTTCTTTCTGAAAGGTCGTTTTGGCTACGATTCAGCAGAGAGTCGCATAAGTTAATGCGTTTGCTGAGGTGGATTTTCTTTAATTCGTGAGGAGTCCAAACTTTCAGTTTGTTTACCCAGTCAAATTGCTGTAAGTGCAGGTAAACGGTATGTCGAGCTTGTCTGATATCTCTCGAGTTGTCATATGCCGGTTGGTTTCTGGTAACTCCTTTAATTTCTCCTCATCAGTAGTGGTTGGACGACCGTATGTGGTGCATCTTGCACATTAAATATTCCAGAACAAAGCGAGCAAACCAACGCTGATACTGGCGTTCAGTAAGGCAGTCTTCACCATAAACTTCATATAATTTCGTCCAAGCTTGCACAGCATTTTTACCCTCTTGGAAGTAAAACAATAAAATATGCCGATAATGTTCTATTTGAATGTCCATTCCCAACTTAATTTTTAACCGACTTATTTTCCACTAATGACGCTCAGTTTTTGAATGAAGATAGTCTGGCTATCACTACTACTTGGAATATGCAGTTCACGTCAGCTGTAAGGAAAAAAACGACATTAATTATCGAACAACCCAATACATATATTTCACACTACTTATTTGCTTGAGTGATGTCAAATGTCTCATTCATCTTTTTGTGTGCTATATGAGTTTTGAGAGTTCTTTGTGAAGAACCAAGTAAGAGAACAGATAATTAAAGTGCATTAAAAGTGCTGGTGCCCAGCAGAAAACTGCAGCGGTAACGAACTTCGAACAACCATCATTCGTCATTCCCGCATGGCCTTTTCAATGCCTGAAGAACAGAAAAACGGACGCCTGCAAGATCCAATGCCCAATTACAAAATAACGAACAAAAGCCGATGTAATCACGAGATGTCCAAGGAGACAGTTTTGAGGTCGAGGATAGGCATTTTCAGGGTAGTGGGGGTCATACCAAGTGCGCGGCTGCGAAACGGTTCACCAGGAGCCCGTAACAGAAGGACTGAGAAATAATGAAGGTCAGAAAGCATGCAAATATAACATCTTGTTATGTCGACTCCAAATTAAGAACGCTGTATGGACAAAATCAAGTACGGAACTCTCATCACACAGAACTCCCTTCTTGCCTTTGAACAAATAGTAACGAAATCAGTAGAGGAAATAAGCAATTAAAGGCATATCGAGGATTTTCGAGCAGCAGTAAGCAGAATTGCTAAAGAATCTTCTAAGACTGCGTCCCGACATGCACTACCCGACTGAAGCAAAGCATTGCTAATGGTGAATGCAGTCAGATCCAAGGACGAGATATTGCACGTCACTGCATCTTGGAAATTCACGACCTCAAGCCGGGACTTCCTTTGAAGCAAATGGCAGTCAATGCAAGAGAACATAATGTCATTCTCTAACGCAGGATATTCAAAGGCGAATCAATGCCTCAGCGAATCAAATTCCCTAGTTCAAAAGAGATTTGAGGTACTTTTTCTGACCTAGACCTAGAAAAAATTACAGGCTCACACGCAAGTAGAGTCCTCACGCGCAATCGGCGGAAAATTTTCGAGCGCGCCCAGCATGCGGCGCGTGCGCGACGCGGCCCTCTTCTGGGGCCGTCCGGTCGGTACCGGTCAGCCACAGGCCTCATACCTTCAAATAAACGTCAACCAAAGAAAAAAAAATGAAAGAAAAACACTCACATGGGCCAGAAATCTGACGAACCAAGGGAACCGCCGCCGCAGGAGGGCTGTGCCGCGCACGCGCCCCATGCTGGGCGCGCTCGAAAATTCTCCGCTGATTGCGCGTAAGGACTTTATGAGTCATGATGCTTACTACTTAAGTTGTGATGTTTAAACACGAAGCTCACCTTTTTTTGTAATCCCCTTTACAAAAGACGTATGGAGTTTGATGAGAAGTCTGACTTTGCTTGGATGGATGATTTTGTTCTGAAACTTCGGGGAAAATATTCTGAATTGTCAATGGTTGGGGAGTTTTCTTCTCCAGGAAGTCTAGCACTTACCAAGTCCTAGTGTTTCAGGCCAGGTCAAACAGATCTATTGGCACTCTTTAAAGCGGCATGATATCTTTTAGTTAAATTAGACCAGATTTATAGATAGATACTTAAACGTAGATACTTAAAACATCACTCTGTTTCTATCCGGTTCCCTTGATGATCAAGGCTAGGATCAGTGACCACATAACCAAGTGGAACCATGCTGGCAAACCACCACTCAATTTCTTTGGCTCTTAACGCTGTGAAGTTTATAGGGTGGACAATCACGTTAACCATCATTGCTTTGCGTGGTCAACGTGTCAATGGTTCCAGCCGAGGAAGTGTCAGCGACAGGGAGGCGTGCACTTCTCTCTCGTAAGTAAATAAATTCGCAACAACCCTGCACAATCCCTTAACGCACTTGGAACGCGAAGAAAAACGTGGTCTTGAAATTTAATCCCTGCAGTACTAGGTGCAGCAAAAAGGTTCCCGCTCCTCTTCAGCGAACATCCTTAAGGTGCTCACTGGAAGACTGGGCTCAGATGTGCACACAGTAGCGAGCAAAAAGATTGCAACTTTTGGTTTTTGGCCTGTAATTCCTTTTAAAACAGAGCATGGAGATTCAAATTTTTATGGCAGTTGTAAATAATTATGAGAGATAGGAAGAAGTTGAAACCACTTTATTTCACGGACTTTATGTTTTTCAAAAAAAATATTCCGCAGAAGTCGAAATCCGTAATCTGGCACCAACCGCAATGTCTCGCAAAATGACGTCTACCGTTGGGATCTGACCACGATTTGATTCACTAGTGCGGAATCAACCCGGGTATGCTAGAAAATGTACATGCGTTCATCACTGGTTCACATCTGCGAAGACTATTTGAAGTTGCTTCAGCAGTGACACTCTATGGATGTTTCTGTCAGCCTCGCTCCTTCTATCAGTTCTGTTTAAAAGGGATAGGTGCTGCTGTTTGTATAAGTTTAGTTACAGGTGTTTGGCTTTAATGCAGTTCATTGCTCCCTCGGAATTCAGACATATTCCGGCTACTTGCAACGTAGCCAATTGTGCACATCCCTAAGAATAAGTTTCGGAATTTTTCCTCTCCCGAAGAGGAAGACACTTGGATGGTCCCATGAGTAGCAAAGATGCTAAAGAATTCCTGGAATATTGCCATGTACATGGCGATTCGTCGTTTTGCTAGCTACTGTACATTCCAGTGCTATTGCAAAATTGTATATAAACTGGTAGCACAACAAATGAAGTTTTCGATTTCCTGGAAAGAAAAAACTTGGAAATCCAACGCATTTCCGTATATGTCTTCAACAATGTAGTTGCGTAGTATTTTTATAGCCGGGTGTTCCGTTAAGGACTTGTAGGCCGTATGCAGCAGCAATAGGCACGTATTCACGTTTATGCCCATTGAATGGAATGGGAGATCCTTCTGTCAATTTTTTAGTTTTTAGAGCTATTTCGTGGATTGATTGAAAGTTTAAAGAATCGTAAGCAGAACTCCTCTTACGATGACTGTGTCCTAGACCTTTCTAACTAATAAGGATGAAAATTGTGGACTTAGCAAGATTGAACAACGCTCTCATTAACGGATGGCTTCACCAGCGAAAATGAACAAGCAAGTGTACTTTAGATTGCCATGCTCCCTATTTTCCAAACATCGAATACCCCGAAATAATGATTGACAAAGATGGAGGAAGGTATCAACAAATACTACGTGTTCAACCATCAATACCCCTGAGAATAGAGGCGTTTCAGCTAAGAAAGGGGGCATGCCCAGCAAAGAATCCAGAAAATGTTATTTGGATTTGAGTCAGGTACAGTTCAACAGCGAAGAATATAAAACGAACATATGGAGAAGTTATAGGAACAGTATCAACATACAATGAACGCGTAAGTTTCGCAGAAATGGGGGATTTTGGTTGCGCTAGTTAGCCGATCTGACAAGGGCAGTACACGAAAAAGAGCTGGTAATCCATGGAGACACCTATGTATATGGGTAGACAGCCTGTCCAACATGATGTTACGACCTATACTTGAAATCTGCTAAATGTTCTACAGAAGCTCAGAACACCACATGGAGTAAGAGGAGGACACTATGGATGCTACGGGATTGTGGCTTGGAAAACTGCCTTGTGAAGCTCGCGACGCTGGTTTCAGATCTGTTTTCATCCTTCCTAAATGTTGTTCCTGTAAGGGTTACGCCCGCTTTTTAGCACGCGCATATGATAGGGCCATACGAGTGAAGGAGCACTAATCAGGAACCTCAAGTAGTTGTGGCGCAAAGGTAATTCTCTTCCTCGTCGTGAAGGCACTCGCAGGATCAAGTTCTGCAGTGTGCTCCAGTTTCGCATCCTTTTTCTGAGCTACTCTGGACTATTTAGCAAATTTCAAGTATGTAAATAATCAAATATCATTTTGGAGAGGCTTTTGAACCATATACTTAGGTGTCATCTTGAATTGGCAACTTAAGTTTCCTTGTGAGCTGCTGATAAATACGACTAAATCGAGGAATGGAACTCAGACTGGTGAATTGTGAATTGTTTTGTTGTAGCCGGACACGAGATTTTCAGCATCTTTATTAGGCTGACGTTTCGGCGAGTTCGCCTTCTTCAGAGGCTGAAAGGGTGATTCCGACTGCAATCTATCCGCCTACGCAAACCTAAGACGTTCTAAGCCTAATTTTCGGCCACAGGGCTACGAGCTAACGGGGTGTTCGCCTAGGGCGCTTATTTACCTAGTGTAGGTGAAAACAATAGGCTGAAGTAAGAGGAGAATTCCCGCGTGATTTGAAGGCCTTCGTCTTTCCAATTCATTTATGGATTTCGGGCGTGGATCCAAAACGCCTCCAAAGTTTTGCGAGCTGCTACCTGAGTCTCCTGCGCTAGGATCTTGACCGATACATCAAAATCGGTTCCGTGGTGATGTTCTACGCGATGACTATCCAGAGCAGAAGAAGGAAGCGATCTGGTTTTTTTCTGGAACACAGACTATGTATACATAGAAGAAGCCTTGAAGGAGTGGCTAAAACCCATTTGCACGCGCATCACCATATGCCTAGGCTCCATATGTCCGCACATCCCACTGATATTACCGTGTTCATCATGGTCGCTCGAAAGTGTAGCTCTGGTGGTCAACATTTAACAACTTGAAGTAGTCCTTTTTGACCGAATAGAAGGCGAAAAAGTCACTGAAGCTCTTTCGACAATAATCTTATGAAGAAGACTTGCCATATTTGTGCTTAGCTGTTTAACGTGTACGAGTGCTGCACTAAACACGATCCTACTTGTCTCTGTGCACAAGTTAGAAAGGAATAGATAAAATCAGTGATTCAACGCATCCGCACAAAGTTGATATTCGCCCGCAGCATGTTGAGGAGCATCTGATGTGTCTCCACCGACAGTTCGACAAAAATAACGAGAAATCGTTGAAATCGATGAATCGATAAACGGATGCTTGTGCAAAATGGTTGCAGTATTCGTACTCTGCGTGGAAATAAACCGTGATTAACAAAGTTAAAAAGATCCAGTCTCTCCTACCGCTTCCTGAGCAAACGTGGTGAAAAATCGAGAGAATCAATAAATCGATAGTTTCATGGAAAATATGTAGCTGTCGTATTCGAGTTCAGCGTATTGGGAAACCCCAGACATGTCTTCACAGACCCGTGGACGGAAATACCGAAAAATCACAAAAATCGATGAACCGCCAAACAGGTTTTTGGATCCAAAACGCTTGGCTTGTTCGTGTTTAGCGTATCGGAAATGTCTGGAAATGTCTTCGCTGACCCTTAATAAAAAGAGGGAAAAATGATAATATCAGTCAATCGATGCCTTTTAACAAAACGGTTGTCACATTCGTGTTCCACGTATCGCAGGATTCCAGTAGCCATGTCTCCACCTACCGCTGAGCAAAGGTGATGAAAAGTCGACAAAACCGACAAGTCGATAACTTTATTTAAAGTGCAAAGTCGCTGTCACATCCGTGTTCATCCATTGAGAAACACCAGCTATGATAACTGTGCAGCACGAATGGCGTAATGCGTCGGGTAGAAACCCGGTGCCTTTATGCTGATATTCACTTCACGGAAGAGTGAATAACGGCAGGTTCGTTGTTATGCAAAATGTCCAGACTTTCAATTCTTGATTTAAAGGAGTCGAAAGACGACAAGAAGATTTCGAGCCTACGTTGAAAAAGGATAGAACACCAGCCGCCAAGCCAGTAATGGCTTCCTTTTCAGAACAGTTTGAGCACGGGATGAGAAAAAGTGCTCTGCGAAAACACATGAAACTCGCAGTGGCATGGCAAAGATTTTTAATATGACAACAATTCCGGATATTCATATTGGAAGGTGACGCTGCTTTATTTGCAAATTACGGAGGGCATAAACCAACAAGTGCTAAACTCGGTCCAACCCTTGTGTGTCTCTCTGTGCAAACATTTTATCTAAAAAAAAGCTAAATTTTGCCACGATCTGGTTGGAAGAAAGACAATAACCACTTTTCACAAAAACGCCCACTAGCAAGCAGCAAAACTTACTCACTAAAAAAGAAGGTCCTATGCGCTGCGTCTTAAAAATTATTTAGTATTTAGTATTTATCAACACAGACAGTGTCCGTGTAAGGCTAAACAGCTCAACACAACATACAACGTAACATCAACATCCAAGCATTGTACAACGCAGCCCAAATATCACTTGAGATTTCAAACGCACATTGAGGTGAAACATTTCAAACGCACAGTGAGGTAAAACATTGAGATTAGATAAGGAGATAGCAAGAGATGAAAAAAATCATTAGGAATATGGTCGATTCTCTTTAGGACTTATGTACTCCTCCAAAGTTTTTTGAAGTGTTACTAGTTTATTCGGTCTACATGGAATTTGATCATAGCGAAACGCACCTGTGCTTCTGATGAAAAGTTTCCGCGTAAAGCTGTTCTGCACTTTCTCTAGCAGCATTATGGTCTTGCATTTATGTGGATTGAGAACCACTGTACCGTACTCGAGAATAGGCCTGATGTACGTTTTAAAAGCAGTAAGAAGTGTGGCTGAGTCAGTTGATGAAAGAGCCCTAAACAAAGTATACATCTTTCTGGTCGCTGATGATGCAATCTTCCCACAACGAGCATCGAAATTGAGATCCTTCCGTCCAGAAACCCAAGGTCTTTAATTTCATTAGTATCATCAAGGACAGCTCCTTTCACGAAGTATCGAAACTGCGAGCTTTAGAACCTATGTGCATAACCTTGCTTTTGTCCGGTAGCATCCATTCCTCCGACCAGAGGACTACATCGTTGAGAGCGTCCTGTTATTTGCCCCTATCTTCTTCCTTAGAAACAGGATTGTATAACTTGAAGTCATAAGCAAACGCGCAACAGCTGATTCCATGTGAAGATATGAGATCAGGCAGTTCATACGAAAAGATATTAAAAAGGATAGGTGAGAGGACACCTCCCTGCGGAACTCCGCTTATATATCTGGCTAATACCATAATTATCTACTTGGCTAATACCTGCTTGTCGATAAAAAGGCTGCATCGGGTTCAATGTCGGGGTAATCTGCTGTTCCGATTCACATCATAGCGATTTCGTTCAAAAGAGTGTTCTGCAAGAACAGAAGGGAGATTGATACCAATGGTGGATATACTTCTGGCGCTATAACATAAAAATTCAAAAACACGCACTCATGACGGGCCAACCCGGCAGAAAATGATAAGGTATGCAAGTAAGAATTGAATAGAAAAAATGAAAAAATGGAACTTGCGTGTTTCTTCTCGTCCAGATTCTGGCATGATTCTTTGAAGGCGTCCTTGAGCCACGAGATTGTCAGGTGTGAAAAACCACTAAGAGCCTGAATTTCGATTTCATCCTCTTCAGCGGTATATAAGGAGTTCATCACTTCTCGAGAGCCTCGTAACATAAGATGAAGTAGCCATTCATCCGCAGCTATTACGGAAATTTTGCAGCTGACTCTCGTTCCAGACTACCCGTTATAATATGAGCCTAACATTCTTTATAATATGATGCAGACAGTCAGGTAGACTTGACCCGGTAAGTTGGTTGACGGCGGACTTTCTGCGTTAACCGTTTAGAAGAGATCGCACATCGTTGTGATAACAGAGTGGCAGAATAATGAATGCAAGTTGGCTCCGAATACGATACCCGACTGTGGCAGCGTTATTGCAAAAACTGATAAAAACTAATCAAAATCTTCGCATGACAAAAACAGTAACGATATGAAACTAATCGGTTTGAAGGATTCATCGCATTTTGCTCGACACGTTCGCGAAATTGCTATTTTAGCATGGTGTGCTTCGTGGGACACACGCTCTCTTAGGCATATATTTGTGCACGGCCGGTCTGCACGCGGTTGCGAACGTGTTAAACGGAGCGAGATTGTTTTGCAGGCAGATGATTCTCGGTAAAGAAGAATATGTATTAATAAATACAACAAGGAAAGTCCGAGGAAGATAGAAAGTTGAGACGAAGATGAATAGAATTCCCACACAATCTGGAACTGTTGGCTAATGAACGTCAAAATTCGTTATGAATGATTCGTATGATTCGTTGTGTTAAAATTTAAAAAATTAGTGAAGAGCGGAGGTAGGACTCATTCTAGTACCTGATACAGGGGACAATGCCGCTGCACTCGCGACGTTGAACTTAATCGGAAGAATCACAGCTTTTCAGCGAAGTCGCGCACGTGCTGCTTCCGCGTGCATGCTCATGTGTGTGTTCTGTCGTCATCTTCTCTCCTCATCGGCTCATCAGCTCCGCCTGTTTACTATGCCGGCTGAAGTATCGACAGTGGTCGCTTTGAACAGAAGCCAATATTTTTGCATGCTGTACAACGTTAAAACCTTGCACGTTATACCTCTGCTCTATTGCTCAGTGCTCGTTATTGTACGCGGTTGCGGACTTCGTAGCTTGCATTGTAGCTATGTTTGTTTTACTCATTTAAATTGCTTGATTTGGTTCCGAAAGTAAATTTTCAGTGAGTTGCTCACCTTTGGAACACCATGAAGAATTCCCATGAACTGTTTGTACTGATTTTTCAAAACTTCCCGCTTCGTTATATTCATTCCGAGCTGATATCCTCTTTCGCAGGTTCGAGCGAGTTTTACCATTTCCTCACAGAATTGTTCTAGCATTTCTTCTTAACTATTTCTTGTTTTGCATGAATCTTGTCGATGAGAACCTCTTATGAGACTGTTTATGGTTAAATGGTCTTCTTTCGCCTTGCTTTTTGATCAAAAATCTCTCGTCTACATTTGTTCGCATTCGTCGCTTAGGTCCTTTAATACCTTTTGAAATCTTTGTTATTTTTTGCAATTATCTACCTCAGAGACACAAAACTTTTGAGTAAATTCCTCTTGAATGAATGTTTATATGGGGAGGAAAGA
>KN732969.1:0-10262 GCA_000816745.1 Ancylostoma duodenale | reverse complement strand
TGGAGTTTATTTGGACAATAATTCAAAAAGATGCCCACGATTGCCGAATAGTTTACAACATAGTACAAATTGAAGAAAGATTCATATCGAAAACCTAAACACCAGGCTATCAACAAGTGGGAACATGAGATGGACGCACACAATCACGCACATACAATAAATTAGTCCACAACGGTTCATAGAACAAGTAGGACCGAGGTCAGAGAGATCAGATGGTAAGAAGTTCTCAGAAAAAAAAAGTGATTAAAACCAATGCCAGTGTTAGTTGACCGAATATTACAGGATAAGTAATGCTAACTGAGAAAGAAATAGTAACAGCAGATCGCGTAATGACACGGAAAATGTTGCAGTTCACTTATTTGCTGGATTTTGGTCGTCCCAGTTTCTTCCCTGACGGAGTCCTCGATGGTGTTGCGCTGCCGGTTTCTACAAAAAGTAAGGAGTAATGGAGAAATTCATAATACCTGGATGAGAAAAAAAAACTAAAAGAGAAGAAGCTAAAAGTTCACCTGAAGGTGCACCAGTCTTTTCTTTACTGTCCTTCTTCGCTCGATGTTTCACCTCCGTTTCGCCCATTTCCTTCTCTATCAGTGTTATCAACGTGTTACATCGGCGTTGAAGTTCCTGAATAAAATATTTCGTACTATCAACGTTGCGGGACACGGAGCTTCCTTGAATGCTGGCTGCGAAATCAAGAAGAAATACTCAAAGTTATATATATATATTTGATTGTTCTACTCGCAAATCCCTACCTAAACACCTATTTCATTATTCCCTTAGTTAAGCTTATATTTGCGAAACAAAAACGGAATTTGAGGTTCCCATTAGTTTAATAAGATATATTTCAGCAATACGCAATGCATAATCATGGGAACACATGAAACGCACCATGGCTGTTCTGCTCTTAATGAACCAGTCGAATCGGAACTGTGGAGCCATCCTTACAGACTGCCTCAACTCCTCATATACGGTCTCTTTGTCGAATCCTAGCCGATGCAGCTCACATACGAGGAATCTGAAATAGTGGGTACTAATGAGTAGAAGTGCAAAGTCTTTAATCTTCAGCAGCTGCAGTAAGCACGGTATTCCACAGTTCAGCTTAAAAAACTTCCTATCCGCCTAAACTTAAAAATTATAAAACTACTTCTATAGTGTTTCTATAGAAGAATTTCAAAACACCAGAGAACAATGGTAGTTGTCTTACACTTCCCAAAAATTTCCAAACAAAAGCTATCACAAACCTGTCCTCCTCTTCCGTGTAAGTCTTTCCTTTGTTTGTTCCATACGCAATACGCAATTGATGGAAGGGGGCCTTATATTTGGCGATTTTCGCGTCCAGAGCACGTTTGACCGACTGACGACGTTGAATTCTGGCTTCTCCCTACAATTATTGAAACATGGATGAAATGAATGACAAAAAAGGAACGACATGTTTCACTCAATAGACGAAGTTCACGTACCTTTTCGATCTGACCCAGGATCTTTTCGTGATCTTGCAATTCCTCGAATCGCTCCCAGAAGATTTTGGCATAGTATTCAACCTGCAGAGATACTGATTGGACACCTTTCAGTTTTATTTTGAAAATTGATCGAAATCGGGATGGAAATTTCCTTCTTTCGAATTTATGTTTCAATAATTTCAAAGATTTGACAAAGAAGAAGTTCAATTCCAAAACAAACCTCATCCCGAGATTTCGTTTCGATCATCTCATTTGCAATATTCTCAATGTCATGTCGGCCATATTTCTCGTTAGCCTAAAAAAAAAACACTTTTAGACCGCATCACTGGAAAATAGCCATCTCTCACGGAGACAAACGGGAAAACCAATCAACTAACCCGAACGAAGGCAGTGAAATCTCGTTTGCTCCAGTTTGCCAGACCTTGGGTGAGTAGATCATTCTTTTCTTGCTGCTCCTCTTCTGTTAGAGGTTGAGCCTGAAAAGCAGCAACATGTAAACAAGCAGCTTAGTAAATGAATAATACATTCATTATTTATTCAAGACGAAGAACTACATGCGACCCTGAAAGAAAAAACAGTAAGGGGGGTGAATCATACCGTATCAATCAGCCGCTGTTCCTCTTTTTGCCGCTTTTCAGCCTCTTTAGGTCCACATTCCTTCGGTTTCTCAGCCTGAAACAAATTAATTTCATAGCCTCTGAAATCGCACAGGATGAGCAGGCTCTTGATAGCGATTCAAACAATAACTAAATGATGAAATTCAATTTGAACAATTGTTCACATGGATAATCCCCAGTTTCCCTCCCAGACACTTCTGACAACTAGTGGAGACGTTCGCATTACATGTTAATAATAGGAATGTAGGACAGATTAAAGAGTTTGCGTCAGACGTTAAGCGCTTTACAGCTTAGAGTATAAGCGTTGCCTAGCGACCAGCTCATCCTCGATCATCTGCCAGAACGGTTTTGACCCCGCCTCCATCGCCGTGTTATCATTCGAGCACACCTTGGTATCCTCAACATTAGCTGCACTCGTCTATGGAAAGCGAGTCGTCTATTAGATCTATCAGTACTGATCGCCCCACGAATCGCACTGTGTTCGTTTGTGGATTTGTTCCAAAGAGATGGCACAACAGGTAGGATTATAACACCGATCGTGTTAATGGTGGTAGATGAAGCTTACTTCTTTCATCTACACCATTTCTAAATGTCATTTCATCCCTAAGAGTAGATGGCCCTATTTGTCCTTCCAGCATTTAACTCCGAATACGCTATATCAGTTCTAAGCTGACTCACTGCACGCTCCGAATCTCGTAAATCTAGCTGTAAAGTGTTCACCTAAATCATGATAAAAACTTAATCTATGGAGTTGAATAAAAAACTCTTCTCATTTCCGGAATAGTAGTAGCGCTCAAAGACAAAAATCTCATAAAATAAAGTCAACAATCTGTTCATTCAAACAAATTCAACCGGAAGAATCGTCAGCGGTTCACAAGAAAGCTGCACAAAGAATGTAGCAAAGGACTGTCTGACTGAATACATTACCACTTGAATGACTTCAAATAAGCTGACTTCATTCCGGAACTTAGGCTAAATAAGCATTCACTGTTCTCTTTTCCTGCAGTTATTAGACCATAGAACCTAACGCTATGTAATAACAATATAATCCGGGAGAGTCACAAGACGTATTGTTTTTCAGCGCTCTACAAGCGGTCATTCAAGATCTAATAAGTGAATACTACGTCGCTTGCAATTCTGAAACATGGGACGAAAACACGCCAAGTCGAGCTCTCCTGTCCAACGCTGAGGCAGTACTATTCTTCGTCAATGAGTTCACACTTGGCGATAAAAATTGTCTGCTGAATCTACAATACGCCTGGCATTTGATGGTTCCAGTTATAATGCTTCGACCTCCTCGGACAAAGCTTGTGATTACCAAACGCGAGCAGACTCACGACGATATTCGGTACGTTTTTCTTCGTAAACCACTATTATCGAGCGTCACAGCAAAGCCATGCAGCACAGGATTTAGCAATTCCATTAGTGTCATAGCCCTTTGCACTGTGCATCATGAGAGACGTCACAGAATCTCAATACGCTGAGAAAAACCACCGCTAGAATAGCCCCACCATAGAATCCCCTTTAGATTGTCATTTTATTATTACGGACCCCTAATAAGGCTGGATTCATTCATCTTCGAACACCCAAGACAGTTCTGTACTCCAAGAATCCTCGACTTTTCCCCAGAAATCCTATAAAAATCCAAACTCGTTTGAGGTATACGCGCTTTTGACGATTGGTACATGAAGAAGACGAGTGGAGAATATACTACTCTGTTTCAGCGTTGTCGGTAACGGCTCCATAGTACGTAGTCCAAGCACTCGATGGACACTGCTAGAGGATTCAACTATGGATAGCGTGGATTACGGGTTGCTACAAGATGTCCTTCACGAGGTATATCCAGCCCATCTTCATAAATTCATAATCCCCACAGTATTTCTTTCAGGGCTACAAATTATCCATCATTTACGACCGCCTCGACCACAAAACATCCATGAAAAAGATCAGTGCTCGCCTTAAGCAGGTCATGCGTCCCTCCCTTCTACGCGAATCCGAGCAAAGGCCGTTCTACCTTTCTCCATCTAATGGACCTGAACTCACTGAACGATCTTACAACTCAGGCGAAATAGCCACGGAAAGAGGTAAGATTTCATGGCACCGTGTTGGCAAACGCTTCCTGCTGAGCTGCAGAATCGGTGCACGTGAATTCAATTACGAGCTGCTAAGCCGTTATTGCATATTTTCTATCCTGATAAGCCTGGCCAGGAGATTAAAACGGATGATAGAGCCGAGAGACGATGCATGACGCAAGCTAAGCTGTTCTGCACAGATAAATTCTTGCAAAGAAAACCAGACTAACGAACTTCAGCTATGATGTTATCACCGCGGTGATGCTCACCATTACCTATAAGCATCAAGGGACAATTAGGGAAGCAGCCGAACAGAGCATTTCCGGCACCAGTGTTCTGGTCAACAGTCAAAAATGTAAATGTAAATGTAAAAATGACAGATCGTTGCCTCGCTCACTCACTCGTATCTTGCGCTTAATGAATATAGTACTCGGGCTCTGACTCCGCCCTACTTCTCCCACACAAAAATAGTTCAAAACGGGTATTTGTGCATTTCTGCATAGGATCATGTATACCACTGTGGTCGGCAGCTGCTGTCATTTTCAGGCATATGAAAATCTCAAAAATGATTCAGAGTTGGCACTGTGCCTCCAGGCGCTCATCTGTGATGCAGTAGATGACATAGGGACTGGGGTGGGGGGAGGCGGTATTGAGAGCTAATTGTCCATCTCAACAGGGTACGCACTTTCAGGTGTCAACGTCACCGAATCAGAGCATACAGAGCCCAATCTTCGTCTAACACAAAGCCTTAGTAATCTCAAAGCGGATCATCATGGCCCTCCCAGAACACCTCATCCTCATGCTCATGCTAACGGAACACGCAAGAAGATGCCACCTAAGGTAATACGATGCTCCAATTACAGATGATTTAAACGAAAAACTAAAATGTTCAGCTTCCCCCTCTACAAACTCCCAGCGAAAGTCAGGAAGAGCTCCCTGTCGCTCCTCCATCAGCAGCAACCACCACGGGTCATCCACCATCTACTCTAAGCAGGACCTCCTCACGAGAGAGGCGAATGAGGTAGTACAACGTTACAGCGATAGCCCTTGAGCCCCTAGCCCTTGAATTCCCATGTTTTCCAGCATGGGAAGCCTCGACGACGTGAACAGCTTCCAGGAGACGCAGTACCTCGTCTTCCCCGTGAAAAACACTAATAAGAAGCCTACACTGATTAAATTCCCGGATGACCTAATGGAAGATAAAGATGGTGAGCTAGGCAGCATCTGGGGCTCCGATACGAGTCTGGAGGAGGAAACGGAAGTGAGTTTTGCTCCGCTCCAAAGCATTTGCTACGGATTTTCTCTGCGTCACCAGGATCGTTTACAGATTGCGAAGAAGATAAACGGCGGGATGAGCCTCGATTATGACGAACCCGACTCGCCGATTGGGACCCCAGCCCCATATATTGAGGATCTGTAGCTACATGTTCCGAAAAAGAATAAATATTTTGCTGCACTTTGCCACCTACCTTGTACCCAATTGTTTTTCTGTAGTGATACGTCTCACGATCCAACAGCTCCATAAGACGTGGTGGGTAGAACTGGAAGTCAAACACAGCCGGTTGTTTCGGTCGCGGAGCACGTGACTGCTTCTCCACAGGTTGGCCTTGCCGCATAGCTTCACGGAAGTATGCATCCACCTAAAGATTGAAGTTTCAAATATAGAAAACACGTCAGAACTCAAAATCTTCCGCGATGATGAATGAGCTGTAGCAATTTCGTAACAAACCTCGATTATGATAGGAAATGTACACTAAAACTTACAAAATAAACAAATGGATAGAAAGGTAATTTTCCACCTGGTAATTGGCTTTTCTTTCTCTCTTCGGCGGCTCGATCCAGAAGTGCCCCATTCCATCGTTCTGTTTTCCTTTCCAGTTCTCTCCTTCGAAGTTGTACACCTAAAATTTTCTTCGTGAAGAGAATGATCAACTACTAAGAAGTGTAGGAACGATTATCTTTATTACTCACCGATTTGCTATTGTCGAAGGTGAGGTTCCGGAGATTGCTTTCGCCCATTTCCTCCATTTTCGCGTTTAGCTCAGCTGTCTTCACTTCGGCACGTTGAAGGATGGTGTCAATATCTTCATCAGTGATGGTTGAGTCTTTCGAGGCGAAGACCTAAATGCACTCAAGAACATTTTTAAACTTGTACTATTCCAATCCAGTTGATTGAATACTTTCATGCAAAAAAAGATTAAAAGGATGGATAAGCCATGAGAAAGAGGATGACTTGGTGAGCAGACAAAGACTGATAAAATCTGCTAACCAGCTCAGCTCCATGGCGAATCATATTGATCATGTCATCCTTTCCTAAAGTCTTCTGTGCCTCCGCAATTCTTCCTTGTTGAATAACAATGGAATCCAATCTCAATTTCACTTCCGCTCTTTCGATAATACGCTCATCAACAGTGTTTTCAGTGATCAAACGGAATACTCGGACCTTAAACATCAAAGGATTCTTTGCAGAATTCCCACACGCCCCTCCCCAAACCAACCTGCTTCTTTTGTCCGATTCTGTGAGCACGATCCATAGCTTGGAGATCACTCTGAGGATTCCAATCAGAGTCGAAGATAACCACAACATCTGCTGTGGCCAAATTGATACCGAGACCTAAAAGAGCAGGATAAACAAGGAACAGAGAGTTCCACAAGAAAAACAACAACAACGGCCATACCTCCAGCTCTGGTTGTGAGCATGAAGATGAATTTCTCTGAGTTTTCAGCATTGAAAGCATCTATAGCTTCTTGTCTGTCAACGTGGGCAGTGTTACCGTCAAGTCGACAATACTGGTATTGCCTCCACCAGCAGTAATCCTCCAACAAATCGAGAATTCTAGAGAACTGGGAGAAAATCAGCACGCGAGAACCTGAAAATCATAGATAAGTCCTGATTCAAGGATTGGATTTAGTGCGTATTTCTGGAATGCTATGAATGTCCGACCTTGTTCCTTCAACTTCTTGAGAAGCTTGTCAAGCACAACCATTTTTCCGCTGTTGTCCACGATATGTTGATCGGTAGTGTAGGGTGGGCCCGGCTCAGCTCCATCAAAAAGATACGGATGGTTGGCTGCCTTACGCAGATGCATCAGGATGTTCATCAGCCTGGACACGGAATAAGTAAAATATAATGCATCAAACAATAAGATTTTTCGAATTTTGTGCCCTAACACTAAATAATTACGTTTAAGATGGATCTAAAGAGAGTACTATTCTACAAAACATGATTTTTTTAAAGTAGAGGGTGGTTATACAACAGAAAAGAAGAATAAAACTACTCTGAGCACCACTCACCTCGCCTTTTCAACCTTTCCTGCTCCATTGATAACATCAATGTCTTTCATCAGCACTTTGGTATACCACTCCCGCTGCATTTTCGACAGACCAACATAGATCTTAAAAAGTGACTCGCTTAGAATTAGATAGCCTACTGTCTGACGCTTCATTGTTCACTAATGAAATTTCGAGGAGAATATAAACGGGAAGGCTCTACGAAAAACCTTAAATGTGCAAAAATTCTGTCCCCAGATGTCCAAATAGGATGAAAACGACGAAAAGTGGAGAAAAGCGCGGACAACATGAAAATTTACGTGCAAAAACCACAATAATGGGTTTTATCCTCTTCTACAGTAACTAAACCTTGTCCATACCTTGACTTCCTTCTTTGGAAGCAACGACTTCTCCACGTCGGACTTGATACGACGCAAAAGGAATGGTTGAAGCACCTAAAATGGTATATCATAGTGGTGCCCAAGAATGTGACGCATGGATTTCCATGGATCTTCGGTGTAACTTATTTACCTTATGAAGTCGAGAAATGATGTCAGTATTGCCCTGCATGCTTCCATCAGTAAACCAAGAATCAAAGTCCTCTGATGAAGAAAACATATCCGGCAGCAAGAAGTTCAGCAAGGCCCATAATTCGTGGAGGTTGTTTTGAAGAGGAGTTCCGGTGATCAGAAGACGGTTCTTTGACTTTATCTCACGAACAACTTCGGATAACTAGAAATACCCATTTGCACTTAAAAGCAACATGAAAGGGAAATCGATCGACACCTTTGACTTCTCATTCTTGATTCTGTGAGCTTCGTCAATGATAATGTACTTCCACACTAGCTTCTTCAGCTGTGTTTTAACTTTCAGCACCATTTCGTAGGTTGTACAACAAACATCAAATTTCTGTGGCAGAATTACATCCCGAATCACTTGATTCTGAAAAAAATTCGGATCGCTCCGGAATTCCAGAAGTTTTGCTAACCATCGGATAACAAACAAGACCCTACCCTTTCTTGCTCGTCTCCTATGATACAACATGTAGTCATGCTAGGGCACCACTTGGCAAACTCGTTCATCCAGTTTTTCAGAGTCGACTTTGGAACAATCACCAGATGAGGGCTGCCCATGTTCTTGTAGTGCTTCATGTAACCAAGAAGAGAAATCGTCTGCAGCGTTTTACCGAGACCCTAGGAGAAAAAAAATTATATTACATTCACGCTAATGAACCACTAGCATTCTTTTGAAATACAAACCATTTCGTCAGCGAGAATTCCGTTGATTCCATTATGGTACAACGAAATTAACCAGTTCAATCCGCGGATTTGATAGTCCCTAAAATGTAATAGCTGTTTCAGTATCCCAAAATGGCAAATGCAAACCATTTTGAATCGCAAACATGTCAGAACCAAGGAAAATATGAGTACTTCAGTATAAATAAGGTTTAAATTACCCTCGTACCAATAATCAAAAGATGCAATATTGACAACGAATAAACAGATTGGAAACTAATGTAAGCAAACTCGAAGTAGACGCAAAACTGACCTCAGCTCGCCGTTTTGGATATAGAATGGACTCTTGTCGAATATGGTGATACTGTCTTCCTTCTCGGCAGCTTCCACCATTTCTTCATCTTCCTCCTAATATCGTAGCAAAAGTAGGTAATTTTGTGCAAAAAATACTTAGTGAAATTTTCACCCATTGATTCACAATAACCAATTGATAACCAAACAGTGAAATACGGCTAACTACAGCCACTACGCAGGAATACTGGCCGAATTATGTATGAGGGAGATATGATAGTTCCATCTAAAATGGGACCCGTAATTTAACTTTTTTTCGTAGTCTCAATGCGTGGACGCACTACAGACTAGAAATGTACTCCAACTCGAGGACAACTATCAAAACTTCCTTTAGAGGGTCATATATACCCATATCCTGAATGAAAAAAGCGAAGCATGCTTCATTCAGACGTGCATACCACGGGATTACAAAAAATCAACAAAATACAACGAACCTGCTCAGTTTTCCTATGCCTATGGTCGCCATCCACTCCAGACGCCGTCCTCCCACGCTTTTTCTTGATTGGAGATCCTGCAAAGCTATATTAGGAAACAAAAAAAAAACAGAAAATCAACAATTTGCCATCTTTGCCCTTAATATATGTCCTTAACACATTCCAAGCACGATCTGAACCAGTACCAAAGAAACTTTTTCAGTCCATTAAGAACTCCTTTCATCTCAATCTTTTCTGACTATTTCTAAACAACAAGCAAGCAAGGTATTCGTGTGATGGTATACGAAAGGGCGAATAAAAATTTGTTCTTTGCAGGTTTCAGACAACGTTCAGGAATATAAATACGGATAGCAACACTTCGCCCAAGAAAACGTCTCGAAAGAAAGACACACTTCCTAGAGGAAAAGTCAAGCACCTCTTTATGTCTACAGTGAAATTCCTCGTTATTTCTCAACATCAGTGAACCCAAGATTGTTAAAGGAATGGGATGTGGTATTGATTGTAACACTCGTACTCCTTTTTATGCTCGTATCAAACGCAAATGTTGAGGTTTTGAATAATTGTTGATTGCTACATTTACTCCTTTTCCTGATTCAATATAGCTTGTACAAACTTCAAGAAGTCCGCCCTATCAACTCTAGCGTCTGATCTAACCACGTAGAAAACCCCTCACTCTGTGCTGGACCTTTTAAATTCGGGAAGAATGTCTGTGCTGGAAGTCCAATTCACGTTGAAACATCACCCAATCTCATCTACACATTGGATTGATTCTTTCTATATTTTCTGCCAAGGTCAAACCAATATTCAAAACTTCAAAGAGACC
>KN732968.1:0-10262 GCA_000816745.1 Ancylostoma duodenale | reverse complement strand
TCCATTTCGCCGCCAAAAGTA
This sequence comes from Ancylostoma duodenale, assembly GCA_000816745.1. Lineage (NCBI taxonomy): Eukaryota > Metazoa > Nematoda > Chromadorea > Rhabditida > Ancylostomatidae > Ancylostoma > Ancylostoma duodenale. The sequence goes on along the minus strand of KN732968.1, from coordinate 10,241 downwards.
TGGAAAGGGTTATTACTGTTTTTTTTTCGACTCATAACTTCCTGCCAAGGTCATTAAGTGCATGGAATACATAGGATATGAAAGCAGATGAAAGAGAGGGTGGAAATATTGAAGAAACTATGTATTTCTAGTGTTGTAGGGGTCCTAAGTAAGTCCACTAGTCAGGCAATAACACTTGTGGGCCAAGACGGATTTACTCCGCACTCTGTCATTGGGTCAGCTGGTAAACTTCAACAGGGTCTTCCAGTGGATGCCTCCTGTCACGCGGTTTTGTGGTACGCCCACGAAAAGGTCCCTCGGCTGACCCATTCGGAGTTAAAATTCGTTCATATCGTCCGGTGGAAGGCCACGCCCAAAATTTTTGTCTTTCGGATGACACGATGTTATAGCCTGGGTAGGTAAATGTAGGAGGCCAACCTCGCTGCTCGGAATGGAACCTATCTATGACACTTTGAAGCTTTGCCTCTCAAGATGCTAGAACATTTTTGTCATTTTCGCTTGGGGCCCTGATACATTTTACCACTCATCTATTTATGGGAATTCGTGCAACGATCGAGCGATAGAGTGGCCGAATGCTCGACTATGGTCTAAAGCCTCAACGAATCCCACCTGTGTTAGTTGTTTTGCATTTCTGAAGTCTTTTTTCTCAGGACCCGATGTAAAATTTGGATCTATACGCAGTAGAAACCCATTGGCAAAGCTTAAAACCGAACCGGCTCCCTTTCGCTTTTCAGGATTCATCTCTTGCAACTCCCTTTTTAGCGTTATTCTGTCCTTGTTAGAAAGTCCGATACATATCGATTTTTCCAAGCCCTAGGAATAACAGGAAATGTGCAACAATTTCACCGAAAAGAAATATCACGAACAAAACGAAAATTGGAGTTTAAGGCAAAGAACAAAAGTGGGATCTAAGGCAAATTTCTTGAAAACTTCTGAATTCTTGGACATTTTGTACCGAATAAGACATAGGATATAATTAATATATAATTCGAATGTTCGGTTCCGAATCAACCGAAAGTTCGAGTGTCTCAAAAAGAGAGGGGGGGGGGGGATCTGCAGACCTAAGAGAAAAATAAGAAGAGGTGCAGTGACTTCTTGTTTTTGAATATGTCATAATCAGCTGCTAGAAAGCTAATGAATGAATTTTAAGATTCCCTAAAACAATGACAATTATTCGGAATGATGAAAATTGCTAAATTTTCACTAACATCTATTTTCAACAGGCTATTTCATTGCGTTTTCGTTCCATTTCCAACCAAGTTGCTGAGGGTTACTTGGTTTTATTCGGCCTGAGGTATAGCAGTTCCGAGCCAAAATAGGAGGCAAAAAACGCACCGTGATGCCGAAAGTTCCGAAAGGCGGAAGCTGGAGTACATCCGACCTCCTACGTTCACATTATTCATTTATTATTATATTTCTTTTGCTTTACTTATTCCATGGCTTTATGAACTGTAACGCATAACAAGATCTTCCCACGAGGTAACGCACTTATCGGTGAAGGAGGCACAGATTGCTCGTCGATGTAGATGTTCGGTGGACTCGACCAGCACGAGGACTTCCGATCGTGTGGTGGTGGAGGGATCTAAGCGGAAAAGGATGACTAGCACTTAGGCAAAGATCGAGCAGGCGCCGGGCAGTGGATAACTACCCGATTAAACGCCTGTAAGAAGACATGCTGCAGTCGAACCTGCGTCCGTCGCGGAGACGGAGGGTCCACCTCATCCGGCTCAGGCCATTTCGTGTCCAGATCCGGAGTGAAGTTCGCCACCGGCGCCTCGTCGTCGGTCGTTGATTCCCACATCTTTGAGATGTTAATCTGGAAAGATGTTTATTTCAAACGCAGAAATGAGAAAAAGAAGGAATTCTGCTGTTTAGTCTGGCTTTCCAAGACATGTGCGCTAAGAATAGGAAGTTCTTTACACAATCTATGCATTAGAAATAAAGCATTGAAGTCTTCCTATGGACATGTTATATTGACAGCCGTGAACGGGATCGCGGGGGGGGGGGGGGGGGGAGGGGAAGAGGTGCAGTATTAGCGCTAAGAAAATCCATCAAAGTTGTACAGCAATGGGTAAGCTGAGTGTGTGATTTCCAGCCTCACAGAGCTTCTTGTCCAATATTCACCTACCAAAATTTTTAGTAATCTTTGTTATTTGGTTTACTTCATCGATTATTTTCTTAAATTAAAGTTCAGCAACTGAGTCATTGAAATTAGCAAAAATGAATAAATACGTAGCTAAATACATAGGCCAGAAAAAGAGGCATAGGAAAAAAATTAAAGAAATGAAAATGACAAAATTCAAGGTGCATACATTTTGTACAACGTGCGAAGCAAACGAAGTATAAATGATTTCGAAGAATTTTGTTTGCGCAGAATCGTCGGGAAAGGCTTTCGAAGCTGGAGAAATCCATGAGGTTCTCGGATGCACTTTCTATAGTCTTGTGAAACTCTGGCAGTAATTAAGTTAATTATCAACTATAAACATTTAATTTCCTTGGTTTTTTGCAAGGACATCACGGCCTTGGGGCATCACTGAGATTACCTCGAGTGAACGTACCTTGGGTAAACGTGTTGACGCCTTTCTTAGCGATGGGTAAATTCTGGGTTTTTACAAGGTTACCTTGGGTAATCTCAATATGCATGCGAGCTCATATTTGTAACAACAAGACATGGCGATTCAGGAAAAAACATTATCTGTCAAGGGCGAGTTTCCGATGTTTCAATGTTAACAGACTTCCTGTTTTTCACCATCATAATCTACTTCGTAGCGTCTCTCCCGCACAGGCTCTGGGCTCGGTTTCTCGACGTCACAGAGCATGAACCTGTGCATGTATGTAGATGTCATCCTTGGTGACTCCAATGTCATTCTTATCTGCGCCTTGACACCGTTTCATAGTCATTTTGGTGCTCTTCTAAGACGCTTGTCGGTAACCTGCATCATCGATACAACTTTGGGCGTCAATATGGGTCAAAAAAGTGAAGGCTGTTTCGATCGATAAGTCAGAGTGTAATCCAAGGATACATAGTAGCGACCCTGCACCCATAGGGATCATGATGTCATTCCGCCTCCCCACCCCCTTACCCACTAGTGAAACTTCTAGTGGACATGACATCTCACGAAAGGAGGGATGAAACATAATGAAAGGAAAATCTGTATATATAAAAGTCAAAGTTTGTGTGTTTGTGTGTTTGTGTGTTTGTATGTTTGTGTGTTTGTATGTATGTTCGGAATAGAAATCGCGGAGGATGAACCGATCCGGACCAAATTATGCATGCATACCCGTCGGGGGCCGGCGGAGGTTATAAGCTACTTTGCACCCAGGATTATCGATTGGTTTGTCGATTATATCGATTTCATTGATTTTTCGCTATTTTTGAAGACGGACTGGCGAGAGCATGCCTACTAGGGTTCCTCAACACGCTGAACACGAATATGACAACCGTTTTGTGTGACATTATCGATTTATTGATTTTATTGATTTTTCGTTTTTTTTTTGTGTGGTGTGGTAAAGACATGTCCACTGGGGTATCTTAATGCGCTGAACACGGATATGATAACCGTTTTGACCAAAGTATCGATTTCTCTGTTTTGTTGATTTTTCGGTATTCTTGCATACGGGTCTGTGAAAATGTGCCTTCTGGATTTTCCGAAACGCTGAAGGTGGATAAGGCAAGCATTTCAGAGGAATTTATTTACCAGTCAAGCAACTTCACCCCCATTATTTTAGGGTGGGGGGACATGGCGAGGAAGGGTCACTTAAGCTGATCACCAAATGATGTACATTTTGAAAGGATTTTTTGGTTCAACAAGTGTTGGCATCGGCTTTAAATGGCCTGGAGAATGTAAACACCTGAGTGAAGCCGGGTACACTGTCTATTTTTAATAAATTTACAGTAATAGCATTTGCCTTCAACAGTGTGAGGTAGTCGGGATAGTAAAACACCCGAGCGAAGCCGGGTATGCCGTCTAGTAGAAGCATAAAAGCTAGCAAAAAGATAGGTCACATAGGTAAAAGAGGACAATGACATGGTGCTAAAGCCCTTAACAACAAATCGGAAGTAGTGGTGAGTTGATACACGTGTTAAGATGTGGAGGTTGTAATCCAAGAGCCACCGGAAAGAATATAGTGGTCCTCTTCTCATTACATATGTAGCTGCAGACAACTTCTCTGTTCTTTAGTTTTTCAAGAATGTAATTTTTTAGCCTGTTTTCGACCCTCAAACCGCAAGTCCTAACTTCAGCTAATTTAGAAAAATTTCTCAAATAAATTCATGGATAAAACTGAGTCAAACTTATCTGTGCAAGTACCATAAGTGTAGCAGCAAAACAAAATAAAATATAATAAATGTGAAAAGAATTTTGGATTGACCATCCATACTTTCTCAGGAGATATTGAACGGAGAACAATTTGTTGCAATATATGTCCGCTACACGCTCGACAAGAAAAATTAAGGTAATTGCCAAAAAAATCTTCAGATCGCGGACAGCCATGATTATCCACAAAGTACCAATAATTGTAATAATAATACCACTGAGAAGTAAGAAAGTCTACTGAAAAGTCGTGTACGACTGCTTGCACATGATGTCACGAATTTAATAAAGTAGCACCTCGTCGCAATGGTGCTCTTATCTTACTTGGAGCTAGAGCCATGCTCCACCGCTCCAAAACAGCAGGTTGTAGGTATCTGCAAGGGCGAACCAGTCAGCTGTACAACGCTAGGCATTTCTGGGGAGAGCAACGCAGGATTGCATGTTTGTAATCCATAGACCTTTCGAAGGTATCCTAGACAGCTGTTATTATCGCACCACTATAAAGAGCCAATCCTCCTAACCTAACGTTATCGGTGCTCGTTTGGGTCGGTAGCCGCCGAGCGGTACAGCCCACTCTTGCAGTGAGGTCTAAACTCTAAATGCAACCATTGCACTTTTTTCTCCATCAAATTCGTATTCGTTTTCGTACAAACACATTTACTGTCGATTTCAACAACCCTGCTTATTAAAATCCAGATTCCATGATTGAAGGGCATGAATCGTCGTATTGGCGAAGTCAACATGGTAAAAAAAAAGATTAATCGTTGAGCAAAAAACTTGTTGTGCACCCTTACTCATCGCAAGGAATAAGTGTGGTCTTTGAAAGAAACAATATGTGCTCGCGTCTTTCAATGATCTGTATAGTACGATCCCAGACTGTTGCAGATGGCATAATACACAGCAAATTCGTTGCGATGACGCTTACCGTGAAGCTGCACAACTTCTCATATCAGTTAATGAGGCTAATTGAGTAATATTTTCACAAAGTATGACCTCAAGATAACAAAAAAGGAGCTTATTCGGATTAAGTACATAATTACGTCAAACAATCACAAGGATTATGAAAATAATTTGATATTTTTGAGTCATTATGAGCACGGTGTAATTATAGCAGAGAATTCAAGGGAAATCTCTCTACAGTTTGTGTTTCTGAACTGCTGGGCCTGGATGCATTGAGATTGCCCAGGGCAAACATGTTGACGCGCATGACAACGATGAGTAAATTTGGGTTGAGGTCAACTACCCCTCTGCATTTAAAACGATGAATAAAATTTATATAATAGCTTATGAGTGAAGATATGCTTGCTGATATGCTTGATTTCAATTGGAGCAGGATTGAACGGGAGAAATCACCGTAAAATTACCATAATTGTAGCGCATATTGTCCTTCTTTTGGTAACAAGATAATGATTGGACCCCATCAAAACGTTATACAACTGATTGGCCCCGATAGAGAGACAGAATCTGCAAAAAACCTGTGTGGAACAAGGAAAACGCGGAGGGAGTCGAAAAGTGGAAATGAAAAAATTGGACAGCACCTTCTCGGAAATTACATTACTGACCACATAAACGATTGGTAAATTACGAAATATATTTAGATTTGGGTGATGGCTGTACATATACATTTGCATACTCGGAAATCAAAATTATTTGGATCTTTTATCGCAAAAAGAACTCAACTTCACCATTCAAGGGTTATCATTTTACTCGCTTCTTTCTGAGTGCGCTTTTCAATAAGATTTGGATGATGCTTCAGGAAATAATCCGAATTAATCCATGATAAGTTAAGTAGACCGCTTAAAAATGTGTTCGCTGGGAGAAACCGTTTTCTACTTGTGTTCATAAGTCGATTTTTCGCAAGCAAGATCGATCAGTCCCGTAGGGAGTTAGTGAAATGGAAGCCTACTCTTGACCAAAGCATTGTCGAGGATGTAAGTGAGGCAGCATCTGGTTAAAAGGAATCAAAGTGGAAACAGTTCATTGCAGCTTTCTGCAACAAGCTCCAGTAAAAGAGAGAATTCTCGAGTTTGAAAAGTGAGGGATGTGCTATCCTTCGTCATGTCGACGCACGTGCGTCAAACGCACACATCTAGTCTAAATTGCCCTATGATGAGATGGAAGGTAGCATCTTGTGTTTTTTCAAAGGCCTTGAAGTGTCTTTTTCGCGGTTATAGGTATAGCAGCTTGAACTCCATGTGAATCCACTCTCTGAGCAGAGATTAGATTACTATGAAAAACAACATGGTATCTCACCAGGCACGATGAATGGTCTTTTAAAGCTATATTTTTACTCTTCCACACACCAGAGACAGAACTGCAACGATTCTGATTTTTTACAACGCTACGTTTTTGTGAGAGTCAAGAGGTGAGAATTCGAAGTAACTTTGGAGTAAGATACGTATTCGAAACCGTGCTGAGGATCACTAACGGGCTTCAGGATAACTTTGAGCAATGAAAATGAGAATGCATGCAGCTGCAAGCTTTTCATGGATAACTTCACGTCTCTCTATCCTTAGGGATGAAATCAGCACTGGAAAATACTTTTGTTCTGAAGACAACACTAAGAGTGTCGCGCTCACTATGGTTTACTATGGAGTCGCTCAGTTATTGGAATCGAACCTAAAAAGAACATGAAGTTCAGGCGGGGAGTGCACGACGTCTCCTTCCTGCTTTGAATGCTCAGTAACTGCGGTAGAAATGAGGGAGTTACAGTTTTGATCACGAATTTAATTTAATGTTTCACTTGAATTTTTGTTCAACTCAGTAATTCTGCCTCGATTTCCTATTTCATTCTTACAATTTCCGAGCACTTGTTTCGATTTTACCCACGGTCCAAAAATGAAAGAATAATCTAACATCAGTGTATGAAGCGTCGTCAAAGTTATAAAGGGAGGAAAGGCCAAATTTTTGGTATCTGTTCGCTGTTTTTTTTTCGCTCTCTACTTCAAGGCAGTTTTTGCTCTTTGCTCTACGAACAAGGAGTTAAGAATATGCCAATTGGCGCCCTCCAGGGGACTGCTACTACCAGTGATTTCCATGTCGCTCTTGGTGTACTTTTAATCGCTTTCCTGTCTTTCGTGATTTAGCAGCAAGGAAGTGAATTCATGATAGGTGAATTATAAGAAAAAACGAGCAAGTCGCTGCAAACCCGCTTTTTCACATTTGAACAAAAAATTCATTTCCGCTCTTTCCGCATGAATTGCTAACTCGAATTTTCCCGCAAACCCATTACGCTCCACTGTGAATTTTGGCGCTTTTAATGAATCGTTGCCTTGTGCAAACGTTCTTCAGAGGAAAACAGGATATGTAGTTGTACCTCAAACACCGTTTTGCTGGTTTTCAGTCGTGGCAGATCCTTTGGCATCGTGTAGGCGGACCTTGATTTGATCAAACTCCGGAGAATCGGATGAACAAGGAACTCCGCATCGCTGAAGGAAGGAAAAGTCGTTATACAGCAGCCGCGTCAAACAAGCACTTCACAAAAGAAAATAATCGGAAATGGGAAAACTATGTGCGTAGAGCTGCTGAATAAACGCTGTATACATAAATATGACTATCTCACGGATTTCATTGCTGAAATCTAAGACCTTTTTTCTCTTAAAACTAGTAGAATCTCTCTGCAGCTATTCTAATAGTATGTAGGTACTTTGCGTGGGGAGTTGAAAAGTGATATGAGCTGAGACTTATACAAAGTAAAAGAGTAAAGTAAATTGCTGGATATGTACAGCTCGAGTGGAATGCATGCAATTTTGTGAAATCCTCACCTGTCCTCGTCGCTTTCCTCTGAACCACTGCTTTCATGCAACATTGCGGACATCGGCTGAAATGGCAAATCATTGGAAAATGAAAATTTCACGACTTCAGCTGCAGGAGCCAGAAAGTAAAGGTCAGTGTTTCAATGTGCACAGCAGCTAGAGAAATCGTAACAAAAAGGAGGAAATAAATGTAAACAAGCAGGGAAAAAATGGAATAATTGACATCAGTTACTGAAGACATTGCTTTAAGATTGTCCTCGACTCTCCTGGAGTCGCTCTCTTGCACCTATAGCAGAGCGTACTCTCCGGTGGCGGTATTCCTGAATTACCGGGGAAGTTTGGGGTTTCCGTTGGATGTATGGATTATACGGGTAAAAAGGTACGAATAGACTGCGGTTTTGAGATAGAATTTACGAAACCAGCAAATCTTTTCAACATATTTGTCTATTTATTCATTTATTTGGGGCGCTTGTGGCGCAGTGGTAAGAGGCTCGCTGCGGACGCACACGATCGATGGTTCGATCCTGACCGAGGCCAACCAAGCCTTCCATCCCTCCGGGGTCGGTAAATTGGTACCGGAGGAGTCTGGGAGGATGAAGCACTGACTTGGTTCATCGGATGCCCCCCGCAAGCCACTGTACAGGGCACATACGCATTCAATGCTTCTACGATATCCAGATGAAGTCAAATGCGTGGCGCATCCCTCGTGACGGGATTGATTAACGCCGATCATTTTATCCTTTTATCCTTTATTCATTTATTTATTTGATGGACATAGCCGTACAGTTGTTGCTGATGGATACCAAAATACGGAGAACATGAACGATGACCCTATGGTAGCCGTTCTTACCCAACCATGAAGACGTGCTGTCATACCCATATCCCTCTTTTTTGAGGGTCAGCGAGCTCGAAGCTACATAGCTGACCAAGCCCCTTCAAGAGGGAAAGTGAAGAGCAAGGCATATCCTAATGTTCGGGAGGCATCATTGAGATTACGCGTGATAAACGAGTTGACATACCCAGATTTACCTTTACCTGACGCCCATCAATGTGTTTGTCGTTATGTGACAATGCCTATACCCAGCTGTTACCCATATGTAGGCAACCATATCCATGCGTATGAGATTACCCATCCTTCCAGTGATGCATCTCGGGCGGCTGGAGGGAACAGTGCTCGTTTACCGGTCATCTGAACACAGGATCATATTCCCTTGAACAAAATCCACAGCAGATATTCAGTAATTCCTGAAGTTTTGTTTCGAAAATGCTGTCTATTTAGCTCTTCAAATCCTAACATCCAGATGCTACCTATATCCGTGAGGACGAGAATACACATCCCTAGAGTGATGTACCCTTGCCTGATCTTTGCAGGGAACGGTACACATGTCTTGAAAATTGCGCTTGACCACAGAAATGTGCTACTTCTACAGTAGAACACTCTGGTATGCTGAACAAGGAACGTCGAGAAGTTCATCGCCACAGCGCGATTTTGCAGTTCAACTTCTGTTTCGGATTAATTTAATGGAGTAATTACACGTATGTGGCATTATTCACCACATTTAGATAATTTCGCTACAGTTCACGTGTTGACTCTAAGACAAACTGAATGGATCCACGCTTGAGTAGGTGTGCTCAAAAGTCCTCGCCACTCCTCACCGCTTTCATGATTATTTTTTGAAAAGCTTCAAGTCGATGAGAGCAGACACCCACGCTGACATGTGACGCGATGTCATCGGAGCAACATTTGAATTAGGTTACCTCTTAGATTCCCATTGGCAGATGTTCGTTTCGTTTCAACTGAATGACTTCTCGAATTTCAATTTTCTCATAAGACGAAGCGAATATGCTCACCCTTTCAGGCAAGACTAATTCTTTTTGACAGGCTCCATCGCTCCTTGGCGAATACATGGATCACGACGCAGTAGACAGCACGCGTCTTACCCTGGTCACTTCTGTAACAAATAGCTAACTCATGAGGTTAAGTCTCTCTATTATGAGAGCATCCATAAGAGACCACGTCAAATCTGACAATATGCACGATCAAATGGAGGAATTTCGGTGTTCAGCTGAACCAGGAACAAGAGAGGAACTTCAGAATAGGCAGCTCAGAGGAGGAAGTGTTCCTAGAGAAAAGAGTAGAGTTGTGTTGGTTGATGATAAAGTTCAATTTCAC
>KN732966.1:0-16741 GCA_000816745.1 Ancylostoma duodenale | reverse complement strand
AGCCTCAGTACACTTCAAATTCGTCTTTCAATCTGTTCTTTTATGTGTACACACAAAGAATAAAAGAAATAGAACTTTTGAGCGGTAGTGGTAAACGCGATGAAATTGATACGTAAAAATCCAAAGGTACGATGTTAAAAAGGATGAAATACCTGTATAAGACGGGATACACAACTCGATAATCCTGCGGAGTCCGCTGTTCGCCATCGGAAATTTGCAAACGAAACAGCACACCAAGTCGGGCAAAAAACGAACATTTACGTCTGAATCCAACCTAAAGATAGAGATTATGATGTGTTGACGAGGAACTGCTATATGAATATATACGAATAACTTCCATTAAGCGTAATCTAAATAACTAGCCTCTCTATACAATGCAGTCGAATTCGCGCATATAGCCGCTTTTGTGTGGTTGTCGAATCTTGTGAAGCTATCATCCAGATATTTACCGATGTGATCACGGTGAAAGGTCTGAATGATGCGAAACAGGTTCAGGTTTCATGCGTGTTGCAGACAGTAGATAAAACGAAGAAAAACATGAAAAAAGCGAATAGTAGAATTTTATCCATGTCTCACCTCCATCTCAACATACATTCGCTGGTAGCGATACAGCGAAACGGCTTTCATCATGCAGTCATACTCTATCATGGCTGCGAATGAAAACTTAGCGTAATTCTCAAGAGCCAGTTCAAACTTTTCCATTATAGCGGATGGTTCAATCTTTTCTTTTGACCTGAAAGCATTGACCATACACGTCTTCGTTATGAACTTCTACTCAGAAAAACAGAAAAAAGTGCCCATATGAAGATACACATACAGGGTGCGGCAAATGTCTTTGGACAAGCATAATCGACCTCCAAAACATGGGGAAGAAGGAAGTGAAAAAATCGGTAGTTGTAATAAGTTAGCAGTTTAGTTGTAAGCATAAATAGTATTTTTAATTCTGAAATTTCTTTCACTGGTGGCGACTCAGGCTTGGAAAATGGTAGATGCGACATTGGCCCGGCGCGCACATTGATGTAGTCAAATTCATCTCAGGCATTCTCTACAGTTCCAGAATAGAGTTCAAATTCCTGTATGGTGTTGAGAAAGCCTTAGTCCATAGAATCTTCGAAACACCACAGAATCTTTAAAGATATTTGTAGACCCGAGATAGGCGATTATTTATTCCCACCTTTGCAGTGGAGAGGAATACTCAATTTAGAAGGCAATTTTGACGTTCTATAAATCCCAGATTAGCACATATACATTTAGAAAGAGCAAATTTCTAAGTCTGTCACAAAAAACAGGGGTGAAATCACAGTTGCACAAGCGAAAATAGCTATGGTAGCGCAATTTCCGTGTTTGTTGGCAAAAATTTTGACCACTGCCAAAATCGATGCTAACAATAAACCTAAGGATATCCTATCTATTTTCCAAATTTTCTGGAGATTTTTCTAGGTTGTATACTAGAAGTCTTCTACTAACTCCCACAGAAATTTGGGATCTCTCCGCAAAAAGATAGAGAAATGGTGCGGGAAGAACTACGTCCACTACCTGCGCGCCAGAGACCACATCTCACCTTGACTTTCCGAAATCTGTGTTCCTAAGAGAGGAGCGGACTTTGATATCAAAAATGATATTTATGCGCACAACCTGGTCATAAACAAAAAATGACCATTAGTTTTTCAAAGTTGTTCTTCCGTGTGTTCTTAGCGGCGATTATGCTTGTCCAAAGACTTTTGCCGCACCCTGTATGATCAAAGCAAAAAATAGATAGAGTCAAAGTTGCGGACGAAAAGCGTCGATCCGATTCACCAAAAGCAACATCTCCCCTGCATATAAATCCTTAGACCCAGCGCTAACTACCCACATGCCTTCGCTCACATGTCCCCCTCCATATGCACATTCCTACTCTCTCATTCTCACCAAAACAAACTCCCTCCCCTCAACGACTCTACCCCTTCCATCTCTTCAGTGAGCGTCGATGGAGCTGACGAATTTACGAACATGAGCGCCCCACGCGATGAAATCACTATTTTCCGCCGCCGCAATGGCCGACCGTATCCACTTTAATGTTTTTTTTTTACAGCAATTAGGTGTTTCACGAGGATGCAACAGTGCAGGATACAGAAACTAGCGCGTAAAGCGAGCATACTGCTGTACACGCGCAAGTCGACAAAATCATAAACTCCTTCGAATCTTACTGCATAGTCGCATGCTTGTCCGTGAAAACAGAGAGCTCTTGCGGAAATTCTCATCGAAACAACGGTTAAACTCACTTTTCTCCACGAAGTACAGCCCATGGCATGCGTGAGCGACGGCTTTCGCTTGATTCACTACTGTCGTCACTGACAGGAACACGAGCGTTTTCATCAGAGCGATGTCTCTGATGTCCTAGTGATACCCTGCAAAGCAAAGAGTATAAATGTAAACTGGTAGGCTGAAAATATCAATAAAACACACCCCAAATTGTGCTGGAAAGTTGTCGCCGCGCTGATGGCCGCTCCAAGTGAGAGGTGTCCTGTAGAGCCTATATCTCTAATTTGCGTCGGAGTCATGCTAGCTACACGATACATCACAGAACTTGATGTTAGTCCATCATATAGGAGAGACATGGCAGCACATGCCCAGCCTTCACAAGCTCCTGCAAATTACTCGTACGAATACAAATTGGGTAACAAAAGCTGTGGACATTAGCGGTAGTTTTGTGTCCAGAATGTAAAATTGCGATGAACAACGGTGATTCACGAACCAGCGAACCAAAGCATGTCGTTGCAAGTCTTCAACATATCCATGGAAGCTGCATAAGAGTCAAGGGCTAGCTGCGGTAGTCCCGTTAGCATGGCATAATCAGCATTTTGTTTCCGTGACCGACCGATACACTTGCGTCTAGAAAAGTGCTCAAGAAACCGTAGAAATCGACGATTTTAATAGCAAGTGAGAGAGCATACGCGATAGGTAAACGAACTTGTAAGTTTTCGATGCTTTGTTCTCCACTCCAAACCGAAACTTTTCTTCTTCAGGCAGTATTGGACAGGGAGGGCACTCCTGCAAAAGGAAGCCAAATAGGAATTGTTATAGAAATAGAAATGCATAGAAATACAAAACTCTCACTATGAGGACAACAGCAAAGTATGAGAGGTTTAACTTACTCACCAACTTCTCAAATGACTGATCCACTCGTTTGCTCTCAAGAACAAAGTATATTGCGCGCATAAACTCCCGAACACCCATTTCTAGCTCATCAGATTCCTCTAACCGATGAAAAAGGAACGTTTCTCGAGATGAAAAGTGTGCAGATACTTCTTCCTCAAGAGATGTTGCTCATAACATGCTAATTTCATACGGATATTCCTAAAATGACCGCGAAAAAGGAACCAGCGAGAATAACGGTACCTCATCATAGCCGAGTAAAATGCAACGACTGTCAACGAGTGTGCTGTCGTAATCTTTCTGCAATAACATATTGGTAAAAACTAGGCTTGAAAATCGGGACAGGCATGAAAAGTAACTGAAAAGCTATGTAGGGACACATCTACATGCGTAACTCTTGCGAAAGCATAAAGGACAACGAATAGTGTATTTGTCCAGTCTTTCACCAACTCGGAAAAGTTGTCTCTCTTTCATCCTTATCATCCCAGAATCTATAGAAAAAACTTCACCCAAACCATAATGAGGAAGTTGGTTTCATTGATAACTGCAGGCTTGAGATTTGCTCGTAAACCATTCCGGTAGAGTTAGGTGCGTAGCTTCTAAGATCCTCATCCAAGGTCTAGCGTGTGATAATAGGCCACAACAAGGGTGGGGGTTTGGGAAAGGAGATGAGCCGCAAAAAGGAGGGGGTGTGCTGGCTTGGGGCAGAAATTTGTAAGCAGACGGGGTGGTCCCATTTTTGCCGCATGAGGGAAGTCACAGAGGGCTCATCTTTTAAAATCATCGTGTTTGACTATTTTATACTTCTAAGGTAGTCCTGGATTCAGAGTGAAGATGTATACAGTGGTAATTTGATGTCTGCTACTTTTTTTATAGAACACATTTAACTCCCTAACTTACTGAAACTGAACTTCAGTAAACTAGCTCAGGAAATTTCGAACTGGAACAACATGAAAAACGCCAATCAACCCTCCTCTTCTACGGCTCTCCTGAATCGACGACCTACGTCCCAGAGCCGGTACAAAGTCGCGTTTGCTACGGGATCAGCCTCCGCGGACTGGGGACGGGCCAGTGGTTCTTAAAGCATGCGCTTACATTGTACAGCTTCCTTATGAAGACAATGTTATCAAAGCAGAAGTGGTTTTTGTGAGAAATATGTACTTTCGAGTCCTCGAAAACTTGGTAGAAAGAAAAGCCTCCGAAGTTGGTAAGGATAAAATAATGGTGAAAAGGAGGCAGAGGAGGTACAATACTCATGCAAAGAACCTCTTCAGAAGAATCTTGTTGGACCCTTACCTTGACTTTTTCATAGTTGCTTTTGACCTCGTCCATTGTTAACCCGCCAGTCAAGGAAGAGCGTCTCCTAGTGGTAATTGGTGCCAACCCGACATCATCCGATATAGAAGAAGAGGTCTGATAGGGATACAATAACACAAGTGAGGGAAAATACTGGAAAAAAACCCTAATTATTAGTACAGTACCGATTTTCTAGGCGGAGCTGGGACTGAAGTTGATGGTTGGGCACATGCAACTCCAATTAGGCCTAGAACTCGACGATGAGCCTAAATTTTCTAGTGCGTGGGCAATTCCATAAACGATAAGAAGATTAGAAATCAGCAAGACCTGCAACTCTCCAAATCTGACCAGCTCGGTATTGACACTGGTGACGAAGTTGGCGTGGAAAGTGCGCCTTGGGTTATCGCTAACTGAAACTGGTTGTAGAAAACACAACTTTAAAACTGAAGAAGCGACCAGGATAAGTTGGAAACATCAGGAACAACCTGTGCTCCAAGTTTCTAGATATTTCATGGTTCCGTTGTTGTTTAGCATGAGTACTCACCAATAACTCGAGGAGGTAAACCCACACTAGCCGAGGGTTACCCCAGAGTGGTCTGGTAAGTTAATACCCTTTCTTAAAATGCTCAAACCCAGATATTTCTGAGAAGATTACCGCTTAGATCAGCATGAAACATCGCCTTTACTTCTCCACAGACATCTAGTGAAACAAGTTTAAGTAATTCTGAAGGAGTATTTCGCATTTATGGCAGCATAGTGGCAAAAGTGGAGAACTACTGCAGCTAAAGAGCTATAAAACAATAGATCCTTTAAATACTAGTTTTAAACTCTGGAATAGTACTCATAATTACGGCTTGATTTCCAACTAACCTTGTATGGATCGTTGCCGAGCGAGGCGATCAACAATTCGATTGAAAACAGCAGCATTTCTTGGGCCAACTTGACGTATAAGGATTGTTACCCTCTGGTGGTCCTCGATACATGGTACGCCATCCATTCGGATACAGACTGCACAATCCAATCCAGCTACATTAGTTCATAAACAATGGAATGAGCTGGATATAAACAATGAGAAGCCCGACGGGAGATTCGGTCGTCCCACTATTATCCGTGGAGCGCCAATATGCCGTAGCGCGCGAAAATTTCTCGATTACCGTAGGCTCAGCAGCGAGACAACACCGCGGGTTTTTGGTTTATGGTAGTTGTTTTTCGCCAGTTTGTTACCTTTACGATCTCCAGAATTCTGTGATGCACCCATATCAAGCCACGAACATACAGTACTGGCCAAAAAGATATAACCTTTTGAACTTTTGTTTATAACTTCTTTCTATGCTAAGCTTGAAATTTCCAATTTTAGCAGGTAATGTAGCTACTCGTTGCTGATGCATAGAGCTACTAAGGTCCACACTGCGCTTGCGTATTTTTGCAAGAAAAATTTTTTACTTAAAAAGGTCGAAACCCCTGATTTCGCACTACTCACATTTAGCTACTGTGCGACTTGTAGGGGTGGAGTTTTCATCAAAATCAAACTTTTCCAAGGAAATAAATTTGTATTTAACTGAATTTCAATGAATTGAGAGGGAATCTTGACATTTCCTGAGCTCAGTAGACATCACCTTTAAATTGACCTCCTGCGGCAATTCTAGCCATTCTGGATCGCACCTACGGCCCTGTTTCAAGCTGGGTCTTGCTCTGCATGACGCTCTAGGTCAAGCAGAAAGAAGTTGCTTGTACTGCTGTTCTGAGGATGCTCAACCGTTCCACTTATCCCAGCCGGACCCACGGTCACTATTGGTGCAGTTCACGGGTATCAAGCTTTGCATTTTTATTTCGGTGAAGAAAGAAATGCTCAAACGGCATGTTCACTTCGTATGAAAAGGCTTGACTGCTGGACCATCTGGGTAAACGCTGACATCTGAAGCTTCCCGATTATGATAGGTTAAGAGGACTCAAAGTGAGCAACAGCAATCACTTGTAAGAGGCTATGAGCTTCCGCGTTCTATTCTCGAGACTCAGCCTTTATAATAAAGCACATGGTCTTGTAACCGTTTTATATGAGACGCGCAACCGGTTTCAGGTTCATTTAGCTCGCTGTTATAGAAATGGAGCACGATACCTCAGTCCTCTGACATTTTCTTAAGATCATGTCATTTCGGCGCGTTATATTTTACCTAATTCAAGACATGGTGGGCCCTATCGTTTTGTGATGTATTCTAGAAGATCATACGCGTCCTCACAAGTAACGATCCCCTTATCAAAATTTAATTCGCCACCAAAATAAAAATCCAAAGTTTGAAAACTGTGATGTGTACTACTGATGACCATGTGTCCAGCTAGGATATCTGGGACGGTTGAACATCCTTCGGAAGCAAGTACAAGTAATCTCTTTTTGCTTGAGCTGAAACATCTTGCAGAACAAAACTGAGCTCGAAACAGAGCTGTAAATGCGATCCAGAATCGCTGATACAACCGAAGGAGACCAATTTCAAGGTGATGTCTACTGAGCTCCGGAAATGTCAAGATTCCCTCTCAGTTCATTGAAATTCAGTTAAATACGAATTTATTTCCTTGGGAAAGTTTGATTTTGGTGAAAACTCCACCCCTATAAGTCGCACAGTAGCTAAATGTGAGTAGTGCGAAATCAGGGGTTTTGACCTTTTTAAGTAAAAAATTTTTCTTGCAAAAATACGCAAGCGCAGTGTGGACCTTAGTAGCTCTATGCATCAGCAACGAGTAGCTACATTATCTGCTAAAATTGGAAATTTCATGCTTAATATAGAAAGAAGTTATAAACAAAAGTTCAAAAGGTTATATCTTTTTGGCCAGTACTGTAGTACTGCAAAGAAAGCCCCATGGTACTATTGCATAGCAAAGACTCTAGTCCCTATACATAGGCATATGCACGTCAGCGGGCCATTACGGACCCTCGACTCGAAAGAAAAAGATTTTTCTGGGAACTTCTCTACGAGTTACGGAAATCATATTTATTTTGTGTGGTGCTGTAAATTTAATTGGTTTTGTCGATTTTTTCCCAAACTGACCACTTCTTCCATGCCGACCACTTGACTTCTTTCGGTTCAAATTCCCGCATTCGGAATTTTTTGCAGGCATAGTCTCACTGCAGCGTTGTGCTTGAGCTTATTGAGAGACCACAATGGTACACGCGGTTCCATGCAAAACTGCCGAAAAAACACCTTCGAGCCGCAATGCTTGGAGAGTTTATGGGCGAGCCAGGGGACGGGGCAAAGACACCTTTGAATGTGCAGATTACACATGCGTATGATAAGCAGTTTTCAATAAAATGTTGATCTTATGAAGAAAAATCTAGCGGAATCGGACGGAGGGTGTGGAGAAAAAAGTGGCAACGTCGTCACTCTGCGGACCTAGATGGAGTAATAAAATTACTGAAAATATTAATTTTAATATTAAATAATTAATAATAAATATTTCAAAAAAAAGTATCAAAAATAAACACTCAAAAAGCTCGTAAAATATTTTTTGTCTATTTCATAAAGTAATTCCAAAGATTCGGCGAGCCATTCTCTAGGGAGGAAGGGCCGCCTCCCCCCTCCTGCGTCTACATCGATGTTGTAGTGTGAACACAGTTTTTCAAACCTTAATTTCGAGCTACGTATCAAAATGGTGCTCGCAAGTGCCCCCCCCCCCCACGGCTTAGACAATACCAGTTTTCCAAAGCTACTTAATAGAGAATCACTCCTTTCACAAGGCAGTACTCAAGGAAATATTTATGTCTGGAATTTTGCCTGCGTTTGCGGTCTTGAGGGACTGCGTAAGCTGGCGCGTTGTTGTGCCCATTCTCTCACTCCCAACTCGTATCTTCTCTCTACTCTCTATCGCCTGCCCTATCCTTTGAATTATTGGATTTTCTATCATAGTCCGTACATTTATTCGCATTAGAAGTGGAGGTGAACAACATTTTTGTAAAAGAAAAGCAAAGGCATCACAACAGTTTCAAAGTGAGGTCTAAAGTGAGGAGCCTGAAGAAGATTTTCGGAGATCATCTACAAGTTAAATGAATTACAGGAATGAATCAACAACTCTAGAACAATTGCTAATTACATTTAGAGTGACTACTACAGATATGATCACACAACAGAATTTCTGAGCGATTCCTGCGGTGTCCTATAGTTGATCTCTGGCTCGGCTCTGCTAAACGTCACCCTGTCAGGGCTTCGACCTCGTTTGCGATCTCTTCTGAGAGAGCTTCTCATTCCATGCGGTATGCCAGGAAGATCGTCTGGATATTTGTTGTAGTACAACCTAAAAACTGTCATTTGGATGGTAAAAATATGATGAAGTGGAACAAAACATTTAATCTGGTTCACGAAACAGCGACAAACCAAGTCTGGTTGGTTAGCCTTATTGGACATCGCATAGCCAGCAAACGCTAAGACACGTAAAACGTCAGAGTTGGTTTGCTAGCTTGGCTTCGCCTGGTTATGCGTTCATAAATCTTAATCCATGAGCACCAGGAAAGGTCCAAAATAGGTTAAAAGTAACTCGCTGGAAATTCTAACATTAAAGCAAAATAAACCTCTCAATTGCCTCAGCTGCAGTATGTGGTCTTGCCCGTTCTTCTCTCTGTTCCCTCTCCATTTTCGTTGTTTTCCAGGGAAATTCTCGATCGTACGGCTCGGGGGCGAAGAAGTCAAGGCTGAAGATTGACGAATTCAGTGAATTACTTACAATTTACGTAGGACATCACCTTTTTATTTTTGTGTAAACATTTTTAATGTAAACATTTATTCAGTCACGTATTTCGTAGAACAAGATTCAAATTATTATCACAAGAGATGCTTCGACTGTAAATAAGGATCTGTTCTAGAATGTCGAAAATCAGAAAAAAACTCGTAATCTGCTACAAAATCTCGTTTTTTTTTGTCTTTCCTCTAATTTTTTCCAACAAATACTTCAAAATCCGAAGTTTGCACATGTGTAATAAAGAAAAACTGCGTAATTCCTGCTTTTTCTCCATAAGCTCCTTCCATTTTTGAGATTACACCCTCTTAACAAGTACAAAATTTAGATCCAGTGGCGAATATCGAAAGCTCACCTGCTCTCGTCTCCCTGCCTGTGGACCGAAGTAACTCTGGGATCACTCCGACTCCGTCTGTCCCTCCTTCGGAGCTTTTTCTGAAGGGGAGGATCAGGAATGGCCGGCCATTCCTCTCGCCATGGTGGCAGATTGGACGGCGGTGGTTTGCAACGTGGTCCTCGGGAGTGACGTCCGCCACTCGATGGATCAGCTTCAGCCGGGTAGAAACCGTTTGGTTGCGGTGTATATGGCTTCTGGAAGGTAGGGATACGTCATGGACGGCTCTCAGGAGAATTATTAACTAAAAATTACTGCCTAGTTTAGTAGAACATGTTTCAATGGATGTCTTAGAGGAAGAGTAGCTCGTTGTTCTTACTGTTTAGTGTTGAAAAACCTGATATGGGAAGATGTCCTTACTCCCGGTAACAGCTAAGGAAATTTACGTATTTACTACATCCCACTGGTACACATGAAGGCGAGAAAAACCAGTAAATGTTCTGTCTTAACTTCATGAGTAACTTATGGATCTGTATATGTGGTTAAGTCATAACAGAGGTCGTTCTCCTCCTACAGCTGGTGATAAGGTCCTCTTATGAAGTATCTGTAGAGTTCAAATAAACTGTGCATTTGGAAAAGGAAAATCCTCACCGTCCTTCCAGAACGACTACGCGATCGAGCTGGTTTGTCCGATGTCAGCTTTCCTGACAGCCTCCAGTAGAAGAAGATCACGATGACTAGGCATATGCCCTGGAGTAAGTCTTTACCATGGCTCAAAAATGTTCTCGTTGGAGTTAAGTTCCTACTTAAAGTCACCGTCTCACCTCACAATCGTGTTTCACATCTCCATACGAAAATAATCTACGGAAGCTGATGATCACTCCTGTATATGTGATTTCATGCAAAACTGCCGAAACACCCGTTTTCGAGCCTCAGTCCTTGGGGAGCCTGTGAATGGGGCCGAGGGCAGGGTAAAGGCATTGTCTGAACAATTCACACCTGGGTGCGGTCATTCTCGAGAAATTTGTACTTTTCGTCAAAGTTTTCCATTCATCCCCTATCAGAATTGAAACTGCGCTCCATGCATGGAAAGCAAAGGAGTACATGGTGCGAAAACCCCGTAATTCCGCATTGGCTCCGCCCACAATCTCCCCAGGAATTGGGGTTCGGAAACAAGTTTTTTGGCAGTCTTGCACGAAATCTCTTACATATATCATTCTGACTAGCAGCTATTGGAGATTTTTTTCGTATGAAAATCTCAAAAACGATCTTGAGGTGGGACGGTGCCTTATAGGTATACTCACTGTTACTATAACAGTATGGTTTCCGACACTTCTTACATTCACTATTTTACTTCTTTTCTCTACTTCTACTTTTCTCTTTTTTAGCAGTTCTGTGCTGCTGTGAAAATAAAAGTCTTAAAATTTGATTTTGCAGTGAAAAACTCGAAAATTTGGTGGACATCAGCTCAAACTAGCACACCTAATGCCATTTTCTATCACTTCCATGGAAATCTGAGGAATACCAAGTACAACTGATATCTTGTACTCACATTAACAGCCAGCGACATCACAAATTCGGCGACGGACATGGTCAATTGTTCGTTGAAGACGTCCTGAAATTTCAAGAATCTTGAAAAAAACGTGATACCTCGACATATTCGAATGCCCTTCTGACTACCGGATACACGAGGAACACAAGACCCTAGATGGATACGCTGCCTGTACCTACCCCACTCCACCACATCACAGCATAGGCAGTCGACATGATAATTATTGGACCTGCCGAGAAAATCCATGGCCATATGAAGTTTTTGTTGTACTGAAAATTGCTCTAATAATTCCTTTGCTAACACTAATTTTAACGGTAGATATGTAGAAGTATAATCATAATATTAACGGAGAATTGTAACAGAAAACAATGGAAAAGGACAATTAAAAATCGATACCTTTACAGCCCCGTAAAGTAGAGCGAATGACATGAAAAAATGCACAAAGGCCAGGAACACATTAATCAAGACAATGACGAACATAGCTGAAAAATAGGCATTTGATAGTGTTAGCTGGTTTTGAATAAGGACAAGTCACCATTGATTCTCCGGCGCTCTGGGGTTTCGGTGTAGATAGCGTAGAGTCCGGGGAAGCGAGCTTGAAAGGCGTCGATACTGGAATAAGCAGCTCTTAAAGTTCAATGTGCTGGGACTACTCGAATTTGAAAATTAATTCAATAAAAAAAAGAAAGTCACAATCAACGAAGAAAAATATTTCTTATTAGTCTTGAAAGGAAATAATTAGCGGGATTCTTTAACTTTATTCATTTGTTTATTTGTTTATTTATTTTACTTGATACACCGTATTGATGCACCATGGAAAGTCTTATAAGACCAGACGAACTAAGTAAACCTAAAACTAAAAGTGCAACAACGCATAATAACTCAACCATAGCACCAACACCTAATTAGGAACTGACAGGAAATGGGTGACACAGTCCATACTTAATGTGCTCTTATTATTGTAATACTTTTTTCTCGTTCAATTTTGTCCTTGTAAATCAGTTTCAGTGGAAATGTGTTTCTGTAACTCAATAAAATCACAAAAACTCTCCTACTTCTGCAAAATTTATGAAAAACTCTACCTATGTATTGTGCATATAAATTTGTGGACAGTTCAGCTAATGCTTTATTTTTCATTCAAACTTACTGTCTTTCCTCAACTTCTAACTACTTCATATTGTTTCACAGTGCGACCCGTTGTGAAATGATAAATAAACAAATACATTTGCGAATAAAACAGGTGAATAAGTATAATCCAAATGTAGGCTCACCCTCCAGTGGCTGGCAGTTGACGTCCCTCGTACTCCCACTGTCGATCTCGCACCTCCTTCACCTGCCAGCCCATCACTCCCATTTGTATCACAGCATAGATCTAAGCAGAATTTTGCTTACTTTCCGTATTTACTACTCCTCACTTTGCTGCTTTTGCTTCTTTATATGGCTATGAAGGTTTGAAAAAAAATAGCAGTGACATCCGATAAGCCGTAAATTTCAATAGCTCACGAAACCTACTATGTTCCATATTGCTATGCCTATGGTGCTGTTCCGAAGGCACACTAAGGGATCTGCCATAGCTGTTCACATGGTAGCGGTAACTGTGGGATTCTAAACAGTAGTAAGTTGTTCGACTTCATTTTCTTGATGGATATTCCGAACTGACGTATTTAAATACGTAGATATAATACATACATATGTATGCGTGTAGAAGTAGAAGCATAATATCAACCAGCAAGAAAACTCAATAGGTTAGAGAAGTCTAACAACAAACAAACAACAATCGATTTTTTCCTCGTATAATGTCATAACGCATAATGTAATGATTACTGTTACTTTCGAAAAGTACCTGCAGCATTTAGCGTCTGAGAAAATGTGATAAGGACAATCTTAACAATAGTTACTTTGGAACGAGAGAAACGGATCTGTATAGTTGTTCTAAACAATACCTACTAGTTACACGATTGGTATGTTACTTATATGAGTACTCTATTTATTTCGGTGCCGCCAAACGTGCTCCAAAAAAATCCGCCGAGTACGAATCCATCTCCCAGGAAAAGTTCAATTTTGGTAAAATTTACACAACTGAAAGTTGCACAGTAATTGAAAGTGAGTAGTACGAAATCAAACATTCTGATCTTGTTGAGTAAAAATTTTTATTATAATAATTTGCAGTGAGGATATTAGTTGCTCTATGCATCAGCATTGAGTAGTTGCGTTATTTGCCAAAATTGAAAATATCATGCTTTACCTAGCAAGAATTTACAAATAAATGTCTAGAGTGTGATTTCTTTTCGATCAATACATGAATTCTGCCTCCGAGCCCTACAGTACGATTTATGTGATCCACATGAGGACGTAAGAGATCATTCTTCTACTACGGAAAATGAAAGAGTCTCCTACAGGGATCTTCCCCTACTAGGATCCTAATCCTAATATGCGAACGCTTCTGTCTAAGCGTAGCACACCCCAAGAAAAAAGAAATGACTATGCAATGCTGAGCCAATCTAGCATGAAATCGTAAAAAAAGTAAAAGCACTGTTCCAGTGGGAATACAGCTTGAATGGATTCATGAAACATTTCGGAATCTCCGCAAGAAGACTTCTTAAAAAACGGAAGATCGCCTCAAAGTAAATTTCCATCGCATCATTTCATCAGATCCTTTTTTGGAAGTTATTTCACTAGATATTAAAGAGAATATGGAATATGCAGTAGAGGAGAATGCACCTGAGAAGGGTTGCGGGGAGATCGGAAATTCACTTGAACCAGAAACATTAGCAAATGAACGCAAATGACAATTTATTATAGATTGTGATTATTAGGTCTTGATGAGGCAGTGAAACATCGTAAGGATTTCAGAGGAGCGGAAAAAAGTTAAGCTAGAAGTAACCTACAGATTTCCCATTAAAATACTGTACTTCACACGAAGATTTAAGCAATGGACGTTCTGGTAAGGAAATACTCTGGGATGCGTTGACGCTGCAAAATAAAATTGGCTTACTAAGTCTGCAACTGGAAGCGGAACATAATATTGGAGACCTAATTTATCTATATAAATGTGATACTCATAGCAGTATTGAAAGCGGAACGGTCATCGTCCGTCCCATTCTTGTTTTTCCTCCAAAAAATACTCCTGCGCTTCACAGCATGTAGCCTGCTCAAAGCACATTCAAAGCATCGAAATTCCTACCTCTAAACTGCATTGGAATGAGACAGAAAACTGTATTGTGATGAGTAAGCAAAAAAAAGGAAAAAAAAAACAGTGATATAAGCCAGATGATGATGACAATGAATTTTTTTGGTTGTAATTTTTGATGATTCCTCGAGTTAATGTCGTTTTTCTTTTTTAAAATCTTTTTTGTCCGAGTTTTCTTCTGTTGAGTTAATCTAATGTGTATAGCAGGCCCAATGTAGGCGTGTGCTAAATAAATAAATAAACAGACGAACAAACAAAAAACAAGTAATACAAGATGATCCCGACAGAAAACTCTTATAGCTACGTACGGAAGCTTGCAGGATGTAAAGAAATTGCATTGTAACATTTCTGCCGACGTCTATCATCATTCGTTGCAGCTGTGATTCCATGTCGGCAAGTGATTCATGCCTTCTTATCGAAGATCGATCGAGCAAATGGCAAGTCTATATTTGTTTGGAATAAGCAGCGACCTGCTTCAGCATTGAATATGGAAATTTCAGATCTAGAGCTTAGACTTTCGAATTTGTAGATGTATAAACATTGAGTAAAAAAAGCAAAACAAAGTTGAAATTCCTTTAGAGGCGGAGCAACAGTGAAAGAAGTAAGCACATAGGTTGATGGGTTGAAGGTTAGCAGCTGCAGCTGCTGCAGTAAAGCCACGCATAGCTCAGGTGTAGTGAGGTGCTGCTCAAGCGTGCGACACTATTGACCGATGCAAAGGCAAACAGACGGAGAAGCAACCAGCTGGGGACTGGACAAAGACGGGTGAGCTGGCATGTGACAGGTGACGAAGAGTTCTGGGATTCTGATGTTCCCTAAGAAATTTTTATCAACCACCGAATGCTGGTTGTACCCATTCCTAACCAGTTATTAACATCCAGAATAATTGAAGAGTTTGGTCATCAATGGCAAATGCATCTATGCAAGAACTTATTGACCCTGTAAAAATTTATGAGCTTTGCTAGGACCCTCCAACTTTTTAATCCAGCAGGTATTCAGGAATCCTTCCCAAAATAGAATTTGTCCGGAAAGAAAGGTAACAGCACCGCATTTTCTACACGTTAAAGCGCCCAACTGAACTCTCGGCGGGTACGGCGCACGGTCCGTGCGCGCGATGACTCGCAGTGATATCGGCGAAATCATACTATACAGAATCATTTCTGTAGTGTGTATTTCGCAATCCCAACGAAAAAGCGACACCTGTCCACCGCGATGAACGGGAGACGGGCGAGTTGCGAGCGGGAAGAACGCGACTTGTCGCGCTGAGGACCGTGACGCGGCCGAAAGGACGCGTCGGCGACTCGCTCTTCTGAGCGGTTCAAGACTGAAAAGAAGAGAATAAAAACCCAGAGGACATATGAGCATGACCTCCGGAAATTTTTCCTAACAAGGGGGGGGGGGGGAGTTGGAACACGATTCCAAAGAGATCACGGTAATAACCTACTTCTGAGATCTCGGAGAGACTGTAGTTCGACATCTAATCGTCATTGATCAGCCTGCGATGCCCCATTGCGCGCAACTTGGAATAAATAGTAATAGTGAAACAGAAAGTAACTGTTCCATTAACGCGCGGTAATTGATTTACCCAAGTGCAGGGTTCGCAGCTAATTATCGCTCCAATGGCACAGAGCCAACGATTTCTCCGTGCTGAACTGAGAAGGTAGACCCGTCTGAGATACGCAGCAGAATCCCAAGTGCACACCTTTCCAGGTGTTCTCGTTAGCTTTGCGCAGAGGCGATAACGTGACCAATGAGGCTCTGCCGAGGTGCGTTTATTGCTGGTTGAAAACTTTTCCCAATTGCCCGCGATGGCCCCTGAAACACGGGTGTCATACGCAATTTTTGAACGCCCCTAGGGGGCAGCAAAACTACAGAAGGAAGTAAACCCGTAATTTCCGGATGAGCCTGTGGTGATCCACATCCACATTTCCTCGTCTCTGCATCGTCTTCGAACTTGACTTCGTTTTATTTGTTTACCTTTCCGTCAACTCAATTCCCGCTTTAGAACTTTCGGAAACAAGATAGTACTCGAACAAGTGCATATTACATGTAGAGCATCGTATTATGAACAGAGTCCATTCCTATTCGTGCTGGGCATCGTTACTGCAGCAGAAGCTGTAGGATTTTGGCACTATTGAAGTGGTGCTGTGCCCTAATGCTCTTCTCATCTTTCGTAAAGCACTGTATTGATCTCCAATGTTGGAACCATAGAAATTTCATTTTATTCCAAATCGAATATTTTTGCTATCGAGTATCGAATATTTCGAATAAACTGAAAATTCAAATGTTCCAACATTTGCTACCAGTGTAATGTTGTAGGAGTAAGAGACAGAGCTTCAGGGCTTTCTCATTCTTAAATACCTGGGTGTTTAAATCGTTTCCTAAATTGTTAATTAAAGTAACAAAATTATTTGAATTTCATTCGGTCCCAAGTATAGTAGATATGCACTCTTTTTTGAATGTAGTAAATAAACATGCTTTCGGATCAATCTCCGTGTTAACGAATGTTGCTGGC
>KN732964.1:0-10270 GCA_000816745.1 Ancylostoma duodenale | reverse complement strand
CTCCTTCCTCCTCGCCCTCCTCGCCATTGTAGGCGCAACCTCAAAGATAATCTTTTTCATTAACAAAAATTAAATCAAACATGGAAAAATGTGGATACCATCTCCTCCTCCACATCCTCCACCGCATCCGCCGCCACCACCACATCCTGAGTAGCCTGAAATAGGGTTGCTAAGTGGAAGCCATGTAAAAGTGGGTAGTAAAGACCTCCTCCATAGCCTCCACACGGTGAAACTCCTCCACATCCTGCTCCTGCTCCTGCGTATGGGTTAAACGTGGGGTCACTGCGGTAAATGTTGTAGTAGTCTGAAAACAATCACGTTGGGGACATTTTCAAGGTTTTCAGGATTTCAAAAAAGGGACATGAGACTACCCTCAAACAATCACTGGTAATCCTTCATGAACACATTTGCGATCTTACGCTTTCGGCCATGATGTGCCACGTGGGACACTTTTGTGCTCAACCGGTTGTGCACACGGTCCCATTCGCAACACGCGTGTCAACCGGTTGAGCACATTGTCACGAATGTGGTAAAAAGGGCGCTGTAATGAATGAGATGGGTACATGCAGCTTACCTTTGTAGGGAAGAGGATGATGGTAGGTGTAGACAGTATTTTGGTACTGTGGCGGATAAATGTATCCATAGCGGGGTCTCAGTAGGTACTGTCTCGGTAACCGGTTGTAGGGATAGTGGTAATAGTAGTATCCTTTGCGAGGTTGCTGTAGAAAACCAGTTATATCCCTACTGTGAAATTTCCAGGGTCAAAAACTGTTGTCAAAGTTGCATTATGACATCAATTTTTCTTAAAAACGGTGGTCATACTTTGGTAGTTTAATCAAATTGGTATTAATTCAGTACAAACAATGGAAAAATCTCTATCATTATCTCTGTTACCAATGGCATAGGAAGAATTTTCCTTACCGGTTGCTGATAGACGACAAACTGGGTTTGTTGCAGCCTTCCCACTGGCACTCTACCTACAGTCGATACGCCTGAATTGTGAAAATTTGGTAAACGCTGTAAATCCAGGGTGCCTTCATGATTCTGGATAAGTGGAGTGAAGTAACGTCGGATTAGAACACATTAACGCAAAGGATTAGTATCTTCATTTGCTCCGTAAAGTTGAAATCTATCCAAATTACGTTCAGGGAACCACAGTATTTTTGATGTCACGACGCCTTTTGCCTTCTGCCAGGGTGGTAAACTGACAATACACACGGACGTTGTTGAATTCTTGTTCCCAAGCATTTGACAGCATTTCAAAGAATTATCCATGGCTAATTTGTGGACATACGACTACTATGTCACTTGGCCAGACCTATGCAATGACGATATTATTGAGAATTTTCCCGAACTTGGGTAATTGAACCAAAGTTGTGAGTGCTGATAAAACCATCCATTGTCCTCGTTTTCATATCCGAAATCAGATTTCATGCTTGTTACGTCTCCACGGCTCATACTCTATCGACAAAACAAACAACTAGTAACTTGACACTGTCAGGTTACTAGTTGTTTGTTTTGTCGATAGAGTTTTTCTCGACGGAAAAAATTCAAATACTACCAGAAAGCCAAAAGTTAAGTGAGCTGGCAATTTGTTTCATAGCGCAGCCACTTCTTTCGGGTTCTCTGCATGAGAAGATTGAGATGGTGTATCGTCGTTTTTGGAATAAAAAAAAAACTTCGTTTTGCCCAAAAAGCACTTCTTGTTTACTACTATAGCTGAATGACGATTTAATATCAAGCAAACTTCAGTTTCAAGGCACAGAAAATAGCTCTTTTAAAGCGCATTTGCTCGTAATTGTTACTATGTTTTCCAACTCATGTGTCTGTGCATGTCAATCGCGGTTTCCTTTAGCAAGTATGGGTTGTGCTAGGTAAGCAACGGGGACTTGATGACCCCCACCTTTTCAGAAATATCCAAAACGTTACTACCTCTCTAAATTCCGGTACTTTGCTGGAATTTTAGGAATTCTTCCTGTGTTTCAACTCCGGAATTGCATCGGAATTGCAAAAGCTATTATGTTCACCATATATCCATGGCAAATTCAAATTTCATTGGCTTGGTGCAACAAGATGAATCTGGCAGATTTCCGCAACGCCCCGTTCCGAGTCGTTGTCAAAGCTGGCACAATCATGGCATTTTTAACATGAGAATTATTGATCGGCTTCCTAGAGATAGTGGTATTGAAGAAAGCGAAACGTTGAGAAAATCTGTCAGATTCATCCTAATGAGTTGCACATGGTTCTGTACATCAACCAGGCTCTCGTGAAAGCGACGAGGGAGCTCTTGATATGTGTCAATGGATCAACGGTACAAGAACTTACTTTGCGATATATCAGTCTCTGGTTCCGGAGATGGAATGTCGTACTTCTTTGGGATGGGCTGATATGACACTTGTCTGAGCTGGTGATTTGCTGCAAAGAATCATGTGAAAAATCTTAACAGTGTAGGGTAGGAATAATTGTTAGGAAAAGGCTGAACGTACAGACTACACCAAATTTTATTTATTTATCCACTTATTTACTTATTTGATTAGATCACTTGATACATCGATAATAAGATCAGTGCACTATAAGTAAGAGGGTTGGTTTAACCGGAATCTTTCATAAAAACATTGAAATAACTATGAAAAAGAAACCAGTATGCACCTCTGGGGAGGCACTCATCATTGAAAATGGAGGTAAACGTTTACTGCTGAGTATGACGGGGCGGGGTAATCTCCAATAGTAAACTTTACCTCTCACTAATACATACGTGAACTTCATCTCCGACTTTACCTCAAGAACTGGGCGTAAACTTTTTGATGAATGCCTAACAAAGGGTAAACTTTGGGGGTAAACAAGATTACTACGGGTAAACTCAATGAATGCCAACCCTGGAGTGGATCTGGGTGCTCGGTCAAGATGGTTCCACCTACCACCCACGAAGTATCCTGGAAAATTTTACTACTTATGTACACATCAGTTCCATTTTTGTGAGAAAAAATTTCAAACTGATTATGGACATCTGGTTTTTACTGCCAAGGTGAACTGGATGACTTTTTCAAATTTCAAGTAGTCCACAGTAAACTTGCATCTGGACAAACCTCCTCCATTTTTCAGCGGTTCGTTCGCAAAATCGCTGTAGTCATCATTGAGGGTTTTTCCAGTAACTGTAGGGAAATCACCCACTTCGTCTTGGATTACTCCTCGAGCGCGAGCCTAAATAAAGCGTTACCCAAAGAACAACGATATTCTTGGGATAAAATAGAAAAATAAACAGCAGTGAATTTCATAAAATAAAAAATTTCGCGCAAGGATCTCCCATCCTCCAGGAAATAAACCCCTTGAAGGTGTCTTTTTTGAATCCTTTAGCCACCGATTTCTTAACATATTTGGCAATATTTGCTAAATAGGCTTTCCATAATCAGGAAACAGATCCAAAACTCTAACATCTGTATTACTAGGAAATAAAAAATCACCCCAATCCTCCTGGATAGCCCTCGACCGCTCAATAGATCATGATCCTCTTGCTGAAGACCTTTCGATATCGGTGGCGCGTCTGACGTGAGGACCAGTGGCAACAGAAGACTCCCTAGTAATAACCGCATCCTGGAATGTCTAGGATAAGTTAGGTAGAGCTACAGGCGGCAAAGGAAGAGCCCAGATTGGTCGGAAGTGAGATATGAGAGAAGGCGTGATAATCGCCAGTGTTGCGCAATGACTCTCGCCTCGGGGAAAACCTGAAAGCGTCGCGGGGACAAAGGCAGATCGCCTTGAAACACTGTCGTGGTCATCGGACGCTCGGAAACAGATTGCGTAACTTGCTTTCATCGCTCAGCTTTATCTCTTGGTGATATGCCGTAAATGGACACGGTCCAGCTTATGGTTGGCCCGCATCTAAAGATCAGTATTTCCTTTTTTATGGTAGGAGACTGTGCAAAAAGAATGCATATACCTTACAGTAACAAGGGCAGAGGTTATTTCTTGGGGTAATTTCTACAATATTTCTCGTGCACTTAGAGGGAAAAGCAGTTCTGCATGTGTGATAATAATTTCTGGATAGTAAAGCCTTGCTAAAGGAAGATCTGGAGGTGGCAAGGTAGTTCATTCATCATTGGATCACTGATCCAACCCTCCCATGCCCTTACAGGTACCATGCCACCACAGAATCGTTTTGAGATTTCCACATGGAATGATTAATTAGGAGCTGGTGACAACAATGATACACATGATCCTGAGTAAGACTGCCAAAAATCCCGATTTTGAGTTGCCACTCCTCGGGAGCTTGTGGGCGGGGCCGGGGGGAGGGCCCAAAGCAACGTGATGAGGTGTCAATCTCCCCAAAAATTGAGCGGTGCGGGTCATAATGCACAATCATCTTCTGAGGAAATTCTACTCCTCCTGAAAATTCTTCATCTTCCACTCTTTAATTGAGTATAAGGTGCTGCCCATGCGTAACCGGAAAGGAAGTGCATGGTGCGGGAACCCCGTAGTCCCACCTTGGCTCCGCCCACAAGCTCCCCAAAAATTGAGCGGTGTGGGTCATAATGAGGCAAAAGTGGGTGGGCAGTGTGTCTGCGATTGGTTCAATCAAACCCTCGCCCGGCCAATCACGATCGACTAGCACTAGTTCGCGCGCGATTTCACCATACTTGCCTATGCAAATTTGAATGTGAATGGAGACGAGTTGACATCGAAGGGCGGTAAGACACCACCCCATTTTGCCTCATCGTGACTCACATCCAAAATTGTGTCCCAAAAACGGGTATTTGAGCATTTTTGCACGGAACAGCAAAAAGGTTGAGGTCAGGAGCTCGTGGTGATTCTGCTTCTTTGAGAATCTGAAAAACGATCCAGAGGTGCGACGATGGATTTGATACCAACATCATTCAAGTAAAAAAAAACGCAAGCAGATCTCGCTTGCCCTCTGTTTTCCAGTGTTTATTCTCCAAAGAATATGCGAAGGGAGTTTCCCAAACCAGAGAAATACGTTTTTTTTTTTCGAGCGGATTTGGGAGAAATTTGAGGGGACATTGGCTCAAAAAGCGAATTGAAAATTTGGCTGGATTTTCTCACATATGACTAGGGTGGTGCTACACCGACAATTGAAGAGGATACAACATGAACAGTATTTGACAAAAATGTTTAAATACAAGTGTCCATGTGTTCCGGAGGCTGAGAGTAAGAGTTTGAATATGAACAGACTAATCACAGCAACTTAGCACAACCCTTTTTCCGTCACAACTCGTGTTTTCAAGCATGCTCTTAGTGTTGCTGATGCGTCACATTTTTCCTTCTGACTGGAAGAGTTCACGCTTTTTCAACGGCCTGAAGAAGGGCAAGGAGTTCTCGACTATCATGACGTCATCTTGTAATGACGTTTTATTATGTGCAAGCAAATAATAGTACGAAAATTATCCATCATTTTCAGTGAATACCCATCTTATTGCACGAGTGGCTGCTAAGAATATATTTTCGGATCAAGTGAAGGGGCATTACTTTGAACGAGGAACTAAATGCAAGGGTGAAATAAGCCTATTGGAAAGGGAAGGAAACTGCCTAGATTGTGACAGTATCAGCGAGAAAAATCATGTCGTTATAAGGAGTGACGGGGAAGATGTTCCTCATATCGTCTTTGGAGAATAGAGGAAAAAAAAACGTTTAAAACACGTTGTTCAAGAAATTGGGCGCTGCTACGGTATTTCCATGGGTTAAATTCCGTATGTACTATGTCAGAAGTACGAAGGAGAAAGATAGAATGTTCCAGAAAGCTATGTTTTAAGCTATGCCAGCAGAACTGTGCCACTACGGTGATGGCTGGCTGCCGAGACGATTTCCTTGACAGATTAGGAGAGCGAACGCCGAGAGCGATGATCACACAACCACCGCCACCACCCAGGGAACATCTGATAACTGAATCCGAGAACCAGTCCCGCCGTAACTGGATCGTTCGACAACGATTGCAACACTTGCGAGAAGCCCCCTTAATCACTTTAGTGAAGCTTCGGCCCTAGCTGTAACATTGCGGCAGCTGCGGGGCTGGTAGGTTTTCATTCCATCTTTATTTAATTGTTCGGTTTTTTGATCTTTAATCGAGCTCAAAATACAGTAGATCTGCGAGGGGCAAGCATCCGAATTATTCGATTTTTCGACCATTCGAACTTTTGAACAGATTATTTTCGAATTTTATTCGATTCGTTCAGAAATCTGACAAAAAGCCCCTTCCTAAACATTGAGCTGGATTCATCTCAACTTTACCTGACCTCATTTTACTGCTTACCAATTGTCAGGTAAAGTTGGGATAAATCCAGCTCATTGTTGAGGAAGGGGCTCTGTGTCAGATTTTTGCTGTTAATCTACAATAATTTATTGCCGTTAGTGTTATCGGATAAGATGAAGCTGCCTGTTAACCCTTGGCCAGGATGTATTATTGAGATTACCCAGGGCCCGCGTGCATCATTGCCAACGAAGGTAATCCGGTACCTGAGGGCAGCACTACCCATAATAAACGCCTAGGTAAGGTTATGGTACTGATGCATGAACGTCTACGCAGCGAGGGTAACATTACCCGCAGATGACGGCAAGGGATGCCTATCCGCCGCTCAAAGTCAGGTATGTCTTACCTCCTACCTTCCCCACTGTTCCGAGGGAAGTATATTGAACGCCAAGTTACGGGTAAAGTAGGGGGCGCTACTGCCTTTATCAGGGGTAAACTCAATGATGCATCCCAGTGCAGGAATTAACATCCCAGTGCAGGAGTTAAGAGATAGGTAAATTCGAGAAGTATTGAGGTATTAACCCGTCTACATGGGGTAATCTCACTGGTGTGATAGGCCCTGGTGCTTTGTTGTCGCGACCATGGGTGTAGACCCAAGTTTTACCTTGCAAACTTCCTGTGGTACAACAGTAAAACCGTGTTTTCTTCACTAAATTAATTAAATTTAATTTCATTTGATAATACACCAGCAGGATGGAACCCAACCATGTTGTCGCGGACGCGGACTCCGCTCCTCGATCTAGCAGTGGCCGGGGGCACTGCTCTGCCGCGCCCCGCGGCCAATGGTTGCCGTCGCGGCGCTGCTACGCACGCCGCTACGGCAGTTATAGCCGCGTTCCCTCCATAGGCTCCGCCCACTCCCAGAGACGGCCTATATAAGGGCGCCGCTCTCGCTAGCGGCAGCAGTCGTCGAGAGTTCACACCGAGGGAGCCGGTCGATGATGGGAGCTGGCGGACCCTAGAGGTCCTACACGGTATCGATTGATGATGGAACGATGATGGAGGATAGAAGGATATTTTCGAAAGTGGATCGATCGGAAGAAGGACTAGAAGAAGAACGTGTAAGTACCGTGGTAGGACTGGGGAGAGCTGCGCCGTCGCCTTAAGCCTTGGCAGCGGCGGCAGGGAGCTAGAGGGCGCAGCCCTCAGGTTCTTTCC
The DNA here is from genome assembly GCA_000816745.1 of Ancylostoma duodenale. NCBI lineage: Eukaryota > Metazoa > Nematoda > Chromadorea > Rhabditida > Ancylostomatidae > Ancylostoma > Ancylostoma duodenale. The sequence goes on along the minus strand of KN732964.1, from coordinate 2,853 downwards.
TCTCAGTAGTTTGTAGTAAGTATTATCCAGTAGGTTCCCCCTTCTTAGCCCCCGTAGGACCCCTTCTATTAGTAGTTTAGTGTAGTAGTATTGTAGTAATAGTAGTATAATAAACTTATATAATCTAACTAGCTGTACTAACTTCCCCCTGTACTACGGCGTGTCGCTCTGACCGGCCGTAAGTCGTCGTAGTACAGCGTAGTGTCCAGTGGCAGTATACTCGTAGTATATTATGGGTGGAAGCCTGCAAGGTGAGGAGCCCTGGTATGGTTAAGGCGATGTATCATGAAACGGTGAGGCAGGACTCTGACGCCGAGAAGGTACTGGGCACCACCAATCCGCAACACATGTATTGAGTTGGGCGATAAGTTCGTGCGGTTTTTTCAACTAAATTTTTTACGAGGATTAGAACTAATTGCGATAGCTTTTCATAGGTCATCTTGTAGCTCTTGTTCTGTTCTTTACGAATATTGTAACCAATTTCCCCAATCCCCGCTACTCCTCATTTCCTGTCGCATGAAATGTGACCCTCTAAAATTGTGATGTAAACATCGTTGAACAATGAATCTTTATAGGCAACCATACATACACCTCGTCTAGGGCACAAATCGAGCCGTAAGCGCAGCCGATCCATCACAGACTATCGCCGCTCGCCGCACAAGTTCAGCTTGTCGCAGATCGCTGCGGCTGGCACACCGCCCCGGGCGAGGATGAAGATTCGTTTCGCGTATTCGGTGACGAACTGGTCGCACACGGGTTCCACCAGGCCCATTCGACTACAACGCCTGCAAAACAGCTGATTCGCCTTGGTAGTTGGTGAACTTCTCGAAGATTCCTGGATTTTTCGGGGTGAAGACTCACTTGAACATTCCTTGTATGGTACCGGCTGCTGTCGGTTCTTTGCCGAGTTCTTCGGTGATCACCTCGCAGAACATACATGACATGATATTGTCCTGTGCGGCGACTAGCGAAACTGTAATTAGGAAGAAATTGTTGAGATGCTCACAGTCATTCCCTAAACCATCAATTTTTATGACATTTCCTTTCGCACACTTCCTATGTAACACTTCACTTTATAATACTGGGAAAAAGGCGATTTTTCCTGGAATTCTTCTGCTATTTGATCCTTCAGGGCCGATTTTTCCTAAAACTAGCAAACAATGATTTCTCGTTAAAATCTGGATTCACTCATAATTGTCACGGAAATTCGCATATTCCGGAATATTCAAACGGAAATTTTTACTGTATTTTTTTCTATTATTTCAAAAGGTTCATTTATACTTATTGGAAGAAATAAACGAAGATTATGCTATCGGAAAAAGTTTTCTTCAAATTTCCTTTACTTTTTGTTCCTTGCTGGTTACGAAAATATATACAGGATCTCATTTTCATAACTATGTAGCATTTATTCACGAGTTGGTACAATGGACGTCAATAGCGGTGGCCCATCCGCGGCCTCGAGAGGGACGATATGCAGCCGCACTTCGCGCGTCATAAACGATGTCTTCTGCTGCTGATACGCTATTTCGAGCAGCTTTTCTACCCGTTCTAAGGATTTCCGACCGAATCGGGGAGAAAAGCGCCCAGGAATAGCATTTCGGCGGCAGACGACACCGATCTCGGTGCGCGCGGCGCGGTTGCGCGGCGTCCTTCTCGAGGCCGCGGATGGGCCACCCGTCATTGACGTCCACTGTAGATCATCTGTTCAGTTCCTTTCTGCTCGTTTTGTAAGTATGTGAATGAATATACAATAAAATAAATACCCAATAAAAGGAGTTAGAGGAACTGAGCAAAGTAATAGTGGGAAAGAGCAGCGCAATGAAACTCTTTGTTTCGATAGTCAAACCAATTGGACCATCTTGGAGTCCGTCCATCTGAGCGGAAGAATTGACCTTTCACCCAGCTTAATTAATAACACAAACGCTACACACCTTTGGAATAGGAAGAGAGCTTGGAATAGGCTTGACTGGTCTTTTTGCGAGCAGAACTATGGAAATTTTAAATCGAAATTATCATTAAATATTTAAAATTCATGGTCCAAAACGCAAGCTTTGTGATGTCGTATTAGCTCGCAATTTGGGAGGGGGATCGTATAGCGTTTACGCCAAAAATCACCTTCTAAGGCATAGCAAGCACCTGGGGCTTTTCAAGGAACTAAGAACATACCGAGCAGTACGAAGTACAGCAGCATCTGCAGTCTTGAGCAAGAGTAGCTAAGTGACAGGGGAATGGCTCGTGAATCCTGGAGACGCACCAGCTTATAACCCGATTTATATACGTATGTATTTGGAGAAACCTAAATGCCGTTCCAGGTATCTTTACGCAAACGCTACATAAGTGACGATATCCTAAGGCTTTATTGTGATTGAAGTGCCACCCTCGCCATTTTTATCCACTCCACTGATGATGCACAATTACGTACTTACAAGTTCGATAAGTGAGCGAGCTTCAATAGAAGTGCAAATGAATCCATGTGTATGGTTGAAGGACATCAGGAGTACCAAATTCGTGCAAGATTTCCGAGAAATTTCCGGTTAAGATTTATTATCTCCAGGAAGAGCTAGTCATTCCGATCCCAACGCAGTCATTTCAACAAGTGATTTCAGATGAGGTCATTCCTCTGCTACAATCCAGAAAAGCTGATAGGGTGCAATAAGCAGCTTGACTAGCTGCTAGATGCATCATCGAAGTTACCCACTGTAAACCTGTTGACGCTAACGCCGCGAAAAGCTATGTGATGTTAACATATTACCCTGGGTTATCTCAACGCGAACCTAGAAGAGTTTGTTGAAATACCACGCTTCTGACGCAATAGCTCTCTTAACTTGTACATTTCCCACCATTGTTCGGGCA
>KN732960.1:0-10272 GCA_000816745.1 Ancylostoma duodenale | reverse complement strand
AGGCTGTAGTTTTTTTAAATTTATAAAAATTAAGTTATTTTATTTTCGATTCTTCTGATGGAATTCTAAATGGTTTATTAAATTGAGTAAATTCCATTCGATGTTTATCCGGTCAGACCTCTGATCCAGTGGTCGATGCCCGCTCTCACGCTCCTCAGCACCTACTTGAACATGTTAGATCAGGAACATCAGAAGAGAATGAGGTCAGTGAAATCTGTGGATGCGCATACAGACAGAGTGCTTCGCTGAATTTTAATGTTAAATTTCATGAAGCAAGAGACGGAAGGAACGGGGAACGTAAAATATCATAAAAGATTTTGTACATCCTTATCTATATGTACCAGGGGCGGTGGGTGGGAGGTTGAGGGGGCGTGGGAAAAAGTGAGGTCTATGCAGCTCTAAGGACCCATATGGAAAGTAAAATTAATAAAAATGCTAATTGTAATAATAAGTGGTTAATAAAAATTATTTTAAAGACAATAATCAAAATAATTAATCAAAAATAGTCCCACACAAGATTTTTGTTTCTATTGTAAAGTAATTTCAGAAATTTGGCGACCCATTCTCGGAAGGGCGCCCCCCCCCCCCGCCCACTGCATACACAACTGGTATCCCCTAACGATCCCCAATTATGAAAAAAAAACCTTGGAAACGGAAGTGGAGTGGGGCAGTGTTTTTTTTAATGAAAGCAGTGTGAACGACAACAGAGATATTCGTGGGAAGCGACTGTTCCGGGTAAACCGCTCGATCACAGGGCAACTTCCAATGTTGATGACAGCCACGAACACATGCACATCATACTTATAGTTGTGGTTGTCTAATCACAAAGGGTGAAAAGGAGGGAAAGAGAGTGGAGAGGAGGTAGTCACCAGCCTGAGCCTGCAGTATTATTCGCAGACAAAACTGCCATTGTTTAGGCAGGGGAATCTATGGGTGGTTAAGAACTATCGATCATTGCTTGCTAACGAATAACGTCATGGAGCTCGTCAATCTCGTTTCTGGGGAAAAGAAATAGTCGAAGATGTCCACAACTATTTTTTGATATTCTAAAATGTGATTTGGGAAGTTGTGAGCCCATAAACCAATGAAGTGTTGGAGATTTTTTAGAAGATTCGGAATTATCACGGGTAGAGGGCCAGAGTCAAGGTTTGAAAGTTGAGGGTTGGGAGGGAATGTGCCGGAATTTTCAGAAATCAAAATTTTCCCATAAATTTTCAGAGAAAGAAAAAAAACGCATGAAAAAATGGGGCGTAAAGTACGTCAACGGTTCGTCATGTCCCCTATGGCGCGGCATCCAAGCAATACCTAGATATCGATTGCCCTCTCGCTCTCCGCCTGAAGGTAGCCGCGCCGCAGATGGCGCGGATTACGTGCGCATGGGTCCAGAATGCTGACATTTCTTATATTTGGTGAGGACGGAGAGACAAACTGCAGCTTGATCCCGAATTCTCAACTGCCGTAATTTTGTAACAGACGGTACCTGTCTAGACCTACCTAATCCAGTTTACGGGAAACTCCAAACGGCCGTGTGCAAGGGCGGGAACGCGGCGCGACTCTTTGGGGCAGAGACGCAGAGTTTCCGTATGTGGCTGTGGTTTCTCTGCCTCCGCCAGAAGCAGACAACTCGAGTGCCACGCCATGCCGCGGTCCCGCCCTTTGCACACGGCAGTTTGGAATTCCCTACAGATCTAGGTATTTCCAGTTGGATATAGCGAAAGAGGAGTTTCAGGCTATTCTTGTAAAGTATTTACCGCAGTATAAATCCTAAAGGCCGGAATCGACGTGTTGGGTAAGCTGAGATTCACTTCCTCATTGGAAATATCGTCTGCTATGCCGAGAAACAATGAGTTCCAGGAGCTTCTAGCAAGAAAAAAAGCTCCATAATTTCTGCAAACACAAAACGAACACGCGATGGATTGCACGCGTTCACATGGCGACATGTCCTATGGACTGCTTTGTTACTGCGAATTCTGACGATTGCTTAGAAGAAACAATGGGAAAATTTGCTGCCATGGAAAATCCACATGACCGTCAGACCTTATTCACGTAAATGAAAGAAATCTGGACTTCATAAGAAAAATGAGGCCCTCAGCGATTTTATGCTGGTTTGAGTGATTTGCTTGGGCACACACCATTTAGGAAGATGTGCGCTGCCTGCGTACCATTTTGTATCTAATTGCCCTTTTGTTTCAGTATTCAGGAGACCCAGCGAAATTTAACTAAATCAGAAGCCTTTTTTAAAGCTATTTTGGCCTATTCCCATTTGCCCGCAAAAAGAACAGCAGCCATTGCCTCAGGAAGCGCAACCGATATTTCCGCAATAATCACATTATGCATGTATCAGCCGCTCGACTGCTTGGACGGAGGATAAGAATGGCTGTGCGTTCACTTGAAAGAAACAGAAGCCGAAAGGAAAAGCTAACGAGGAGACAAGAACAGGATTCGTTAAGGAAGGGCAGAGAAACTAAAAGAAGTTAATGAGGTGAAGGAGATGAAAATGTGCCACTAAGCCATATTGAGCCAATTTGAGGTTTGAAGTTTAAAAGTTCAAAAATGCGGCCATAGAAGAATATCAGAGAAGGAATATGGCTTGAAAATGGCTTGAGCATGCGATACAATGCATGTGTGCAAGCCTTTGAGTGAGGCAATGAAGCAAGGTCTTCCTATCTCCCTAAATTCAAAAAAGGAGTACGAGGAATAAATACAGTTTTAGAAGAGAAAACTACTTGTTAACAACACCATTTGCGTGACTAGCATTTCAATTCTCGAGCTTATTTTCACAAGTTTTCACCAAGTTTTGACACTATAATTTCTGCAATGTTTCACATTGAATGATGTCTGAGTGGCTTCGACAGTGGTCAGCCTTCATGATTTTTTTCTTGAAAGAAAAAATTAATTATGGCATCTCATCAAGAATATGAGTAGTCGATCTCACACTGAAAATCTTAATAAACGAACGAAAGTAGCCCATAATATGAAAAATTATAAAAATGAGCTTCAGCTCCCCGTCCAGGAATTCTGCGTTTCCTGCGCTGGAACAGCTTATGTACTGGAAGTCATATTGCGAAAATAAGACATTTTAATATCCGAAATCGAAAACCCGTAAATTCTCTAAGAAAAATGCGACAACTTCAGACGTGAGGACAAGGAATGGTTTGAAATGATGAGAACTGCATAAGCGACGTCAATGATTTTGGCCTTGACGAGCGCGATGCAGCTGTTCGCATTTCGGACCTTTGCCATGCCGAGTGCACAGCCTGCTCTTATAACTCCCTCAGATTCAGTAGCGGGATCCATGAACGCTCCCACCAAAGTTGGGGTCCTTTGGTGTAGAATACATGAGTTGGTTGGACAAAAATTGCTGCAATTCACGGCCCTCAGCAACAATTTTCTTCATTTTCCTCCATTGATTTGGTGAAGTTTCTAGATAGAGTGCACCAATATATGCTAGAAAGCCTCATGCACCCAGTGGCTATGGGTAGTTTAGCGCCTTTCCGGTAGCATTACTGAATCCCAGTGTGAAAGTCTATTCAAGCTGGGCACGGATACATCATTGAGATTACTCATGGTTGACATGTTAACGTACCCAAGCTTAGCCTTTATGGCATTGGATTACCAATCCTTCCAAGGATGCATCCCTGCCCTGGTAGCACGCATGGCAGACTTCCGGGCCAGCCTCAAGCGTAGAATAGGTATGCATGACATCATCATTGCGACGTATGTAGTCACGATGTAGTCACGAACACAAACGTTTTAACCTTTCCAAATTTACCCTTTACCTGTAACCTACCAACATGTTCAACCATATGTCACGTTGCCTACATCCAACTACTACCTATGGGTATTTCTAGCCATAGGTATGAAATTACCCACTTGTGCAATGATGCATCTGGGGTCGGTGTTGATATCCTACGTTTCCTCGTTATGTTCGGGGGGGGGGGGGGGTAAATTTTTTATGGGGCCAGGTAATGAGTACGTGAACGCGTTTACACTGGGTAATCTCAATGGTGCATGATGACTCAAGTCAACTACCCACAAAAGTGAGTCATATCCGAACAAATGTGACTTAAAAAAAGGAGTTCAAATATGTACGTTGAGGTTAAGAACCTTCACTTTGCTACACTAATCAAAACCGGAAGTTGGTCAAAATATGTAGTAGTTGGGTAAAACAACTGTTAAGCCTCCAGTTCCCTCGAAAATTGGAGCAGTTTCTAGGGGAACAACCTGATGGAAATTGAGCTTAACTGAAATTGTGTATGGAACAGAAATAAGATATTGGAGAGAGACCCAGTAGCTTTGGTGGGCGTGGTCGAGCTGCAAAAACCACGGACATTGAGTGAAAATCTACCGTGAGAGCGGATGCAGATAGTCAATTACTAACAAATGAGATTGGTGGTAGAAGTTCTGTCGAAGAAAAGTCGAAAGGAGTGTAAGCGCAGGAAAATTTAGAAATATCTACTGTAGGAAAACTAGAGGTATGGGGGAAGTGCTAAGGCCTGGCGCGGCCTGCAGGCACAGGATCGATGAGAAACTCCGCCGATAATAAAATTTTCTTGAAACGCGTGGACGAAAAAGTTTTCTGAAGCCTTTCGGCTGAAAATTGTGTGGCTTTTCTTGCCTGTTTGTGTGAGATTTAGTCCATTGGTCAGGGAAACAACCACCGTGAAGTGGTTGTGCAACATCAGGAACCTACAGAGGAAATTAAGACCGAGGATCTGGTCAAACTGCCAAGGAAATAAGGTGAAAAATCGAAGCCTGGGACTCATGAACATATAATCGGGATGAGCCCGCTGTGACGTTCTGTGCATCCTAACTTTACATATTCTCTTGGATGGCAGTCAGGATAGCCATCGTTGGTCTACTTGATTATAGATTCATGAATTGATAAATGAAGGAAACTAGCAGACCATACAGTCGATCTAAACAACCTTGCACCAAAATTGTTGATTCTCCAGAAATATGTTCAAACCCGGATAAATCTCACGTTCCTAGCCCATCCAGGGAGTTATATTAGTTTCTTCTCACAATCGCAGCGGGCCACATGTGCACTAACTGGATATGCGTATTCTTTTTTAGGATACGATGATGGATTAATAAGAAGTACGTAATTTATACGGTTTACAAGTACGTAATTTATACAGTTTACATCTGTGTATTATAGTTCCCCATTATTTGCTAGTGCGGCTGCAGCTCAGCTTTTCCACAGTTTTCTTCCAATGGTAAGCATAAAAAGTTGCTGGAGTACGTGGGAGAAAATGCCCTCCAAGCGTACATGTGTCTCCTTTACCGTAGTACATCTGGCGCATTCGAAAAAAAAATTCACACCTAAAGCTTAGCTCATTAGCTTAGGCTTAAGCTATGGATCACTTTTTGAAATGAAAAGCCTAATTAACTTCTCTCCTCACCAATACTGTAATCCTTAGTTGAGCCGATGAAATGGTGACACGTCACCTCTTTTAGCTAACTGGTTCATTGTGACCTCGCTCAGCAGCTGAGGAATGCATTCTCTGCAGTACCCCACCGTGAGCAAGCAAGCATTTATTCATGTGGAGGTGCAAGCAAATCAATGGATGAAGTGAGACAAAACAAAATAAACAAAATTAACAAAAAAAATAAAGAGTGGCATTTTCGTTCAAAAAAAAACTGGTGTGAAAATCATGTCAACAGTCCATAATGTTAGCCTGCGTCTCTATAAAAAATTTTGGAGAAAATTCCCCGTGAACTTTTAACACCCTGAGCCTAAAATGATATGGGCTTCCTTCCTGAATACTCTACTTTCGAACTAATCGATATTCGATTTATCTCATACGCATTCCCGTTCGATCCTATCTTCAAAACCCCCCTGGTTCTGTGAATGTAAGCAGCTGTGGCAATTACCACGATGAGGTGCATGGAGACTTTTTGCCTCCGGGAGATCGCGTCATTTTGCCAGTTCCTGCTGCTGTGGCCCGGATGCTGTGAGCCATTATTGCTGTGGCTCCGGGAAATTGGAAATTGCTTGCATCGTTTTCTCGTATTGCGCTGCCACGAAACGCTGCAAAAACCTTAGAGAATTGAGCCTAACTAAATAAAGGTCGTGCATGCCCACTTCTGAATTAACATGGAGGCACCAGCTTCTGTGAGCTGGGGAGGGATGGGAACGAGAAGGGGTACATAGGTATGGGTCATGAGCTCCCACGAAAAAGAAAGAACGAATTCTTCTATTTGAAGAGATACAAAGATTGCTAAGAATTTCAACAGAAAACTTTTATGCGTTTTACATTATAGCCTTTGGTGTTTCTACGTGCATGGCAAATTCCAGGTAAACCCTACGGAAATCTCGCATAAATAGTGAACTTCCCAATACTTCCCTATTCTTCCAGCATCTAAGTGGATTTTTAACGTCATGTAGATCATGCATTTCCAGGAGGACGGGAAAAGGACTGATTTCGCCCATATTCCAGATAAATTCCGCTTGTTTTAACACCACGTCCAGCACACTTTTTTGAATTTGGCGGAGACAACTGGTTTAAAATCACAGTAGCTGTGGTGGCAGAGCAACTTGAGCACTAGTAAGGATGTAGTAAGGATGCAGCGACGAATTTATCAGGCAGGAGCACCACAAGGAAAATTGAGAAGACACCGGTGGTAGCAAGAAACCCTGAATGGGAACCAGGGCTTGGATAGTCACATCGTTGAATGGGAATGGCTTGTGCAAGGTACAGTGTGACGAATGTTCTCATCATTAATGCATCCAGATGAGTCATAGTTCTACCACGGAAGGTGAAAAAAGTTTCTTGAATAATATAGCATTCTCATGTATGGCATGAAGTCGAAACGCAAGCTTGCCCAACAATCCATGAAACATTTCGCATGGCTGCATTTCGCATGGATGAACTTCACACGCCAACGAATGTAGCATTGCAGTCCATTTTGCAGCTTTTATACTGAGGAGGGAAGACAGGGAGAAAGGAAAAGAATACTCTGGTGGGGTTGCTATAGATTCCGGAATGTCCAGTTCTTTCTAAAGGTAATCACTATTGTTTTTAGGGATGTGTTCATCTCTTATCACCATAAGTAAGATATCATACAGGAGAAGCTAAAGAAACTAAAGACCAAAGGGATTACTATTGCCTTTAAGCTGAATTTAGAGCTTTGTATGGAACTTTCTCGAACAGCAGTTGGCCGAGGCTATTCTAGATGTTATCAAAACAGAAAATGGTTCAAGCCCTAACGTCTCCCCAACTCTTCCATGCTCCAGTTAGTGGTATATCGGCATCATTGTCATCTTCGGGAAGCATGTGGAGGTTGCCTAGCACTCTGAAGTTTTTTCCCAAATTACTTGTAAGTTTTTAGGGATGAAACAAATAACATGTATCATTTTTCTTCTATTCCAACTTCCTAATAGCAAAAAAAATTTACGTTTTCGAAACGGAGTAACTTAAATGTGACCTTATTTGACTCAAAACACCTTACTAGGCTTTCTCGAGTCAAAACGACTTAAATGCAATCACTTCAAGGTCAAGACAACCTATATAGGCGGTTCAGAAAAGAGCCCTTATTGATGCATTCACAGACTGAAGGTACTAGATAGTGCGGTTGTGCACTATCAGGTATTTAGAAACTCGATCTCGATTAAGCCAATAGTTTGGATATTTGAAAAAGGGGGAGCAATACAATCCTTCAGGAATGATAAGGGAAGTCGGATGTCGAGTGCATCCCAAAAAGGATTGATCAGTGCCAACCATATTATCCTCAGGTTCTATCCCGGATAGCCTAACGGAGTCAAGGCGTTGCGTTCACTATTTATTTTGTTAAAATTTGCTCACTAAAAGTTATACATACAAAGTGAGTAGCCACGCAGTGGAAGTGCCGTGGACAGGAACCGCTCACACGCTCTCCACCGCCTGCGCCTTAGTGTTCTGATTGTCTGCGCATCCGCACATTCTATTGATGTCGTCGTTCTCGTTCTCGACCGAGGTAGGTATGGTGCGTAGGCCCAGACCGGTGGAGTCTCCTGCACCTATAGATAATATGAATATTCAAAATTGGTTTGGATTTAAGTACTCTTCGACAGGTATGTGTGACATGTTTATTTATTGATTTGTTCCATACCCTTGAGGATCTATCATAAGAAGAGAAACCCTAAAAAAACTAGAAGATGGTTTGCAGACGTGATTATTTCAGTACATATGCTGTTCAGTCCATTAAGAAGAAACAGGATGTGTGCATGATCCTTCACAAAAGTCAATTTTATATTCCATATTTGGCCATAGTGAACATTGCTTATCTCACGAACAACCCTTCCCATGACTGCGCAGAACGTAGGTCTTGTGGCAGCAGGCCAGGGCAGAATCCCTAAACCTAGCCCGGGTTCTTTCACGCCATGAAGCTAGGTGGCTAGCAATCATGTGAGATCCTGGGAAGGAAAAGGTACACTTAGAAGTCCAATTGAGGGGAAGGCTCAGATATAGCCTCTTTTTTTGGGGACGGCATTTTCACCAGGAAATGGACGAAGGGCTCAGGAGCTGTTCTGCTAGATGGGAATATCTGCGCGAGGATAAGCACAAAGGGCCGCCAAATCCAATCCTGACGAAACATCCATAAAACCCTATAACGAGACGCCGCATAGAACGAGCAGTTTCGTTTGAAGTCAATGCACGTCAGTGCAGGCTTCAACAGAGGGATAGAGGGATTAAATGGGCCTGGGAAAACCTACCGGCAGAGATTACGACCTGGAGATAACTAACGCTGAGACCTGAGCGTTATACTTTTTGAAACGTTGCAGGCATCGATAGCAGGGCAGAAGCTGCATTTTTGGGCTCCCTTACCCAGCAGGACGCTATATCACTGAGACATAAGCTGCAGCCGGGAGGGGGTGGGGTGGGGTGGTGAGGCTCGGGAAAGTTAGTTAAGTCAGAAAAAACAAGAACAGAATGGAAAAGTCTCGTAATCAGCTCACTCATTTGGAGAGAACGAGTTCTAGAGAAAAATTTATATGTTTGACTAGTTCAGACGTCACACATTCCCCTTGCTGAAAAGAAATTTCCTTACGAAACATACAGGTTTTCCTTAGAAAAAACTGTCAACTCTGAGTTGACAAGAAATTTACTACCTTCCATGGACCTATTAATCAAACGGTACTGGGCTCTGAAACATGGATGAGTTAGCGGAAAGGTGATTTAATGGTGTTGATTTCATGTTTTGAAGCATCGACTGCTTGCCTCAGAAAAAAGGCTGCTGCTACACTTCAATCAAAGTATAACACCCTATGTCGCTGTCGTCAGCCATAATGGGCGAAATAACTATCGATTTCTGGCGAATCGGCGCTGGCGTCGCAGGTGAGGTGAATCAACAAATTTTCGATAATCAATACATATCAAAACCGATGTGGCCTGAGCGACCGGGGGATTCTATGCTCCTTGTGAACTATAAACAAAGAATGACTAAGTAGACCAAGATCCAGTTCATGAAAAGTTTTTGTAGGTGACATATACAGTAATAACCTAAGTACGGTAATGGACAGTAAGGTAAGATCATCCGCATGGATTTTACTATTATGTGGGTGATCGTCGCTTGCTCACCTATCGCCTACATAATGCCATCCCTCACCCCCCCCCCCCTCCCCTGCGGAATCATGAGAGCGCGGACCGTACACTCCATGCAAGTCATTCTACCCTTCAACAATGGATTGACGCTGTGGCGTTCCTTCAGAACCTAAAGGCAGTGTGTCATCTCGTTTTCGTGCATGAGGTTTTGGCGGATCCTGAATCTCCTCGGCTGTATCCAGTGCCGCATCATCAAAGCATTTTGGCGCTCTGATTGTCTGCGCATCCGCACATTCCTACGACATCACCCTTCTGATTTTCGATCCATCTCGTTGCGTGCAGCGATATGCGAGTCCAGACGGTCCAGACCACTGAATTCTTTTCTTTCAAGCCTTTCTTACCCATTTGATTTCATTAATAAGAAGATCCCCTCTTTGCACAGGTAAGGATTAAACGTCGAGAAGAGCAAAGCACGCACAGAGAGCGCTTTCTCCTAAATTTCAAATTAGGCCTGGCCTGAATGCATACTCCAAAACGTCAACGTCAGCCTGCTTCTGTATTTAGTCCAAAAAAAAATCAATCAAGCATTATGAGCTCCGTCCGCTCAGCATAAAGGGCTCTTTCTATCGATTTTCACACTGCACAGGAAAGAGCTCCCTTTTTTCCGGACTGCATTAAAGTCTAGACGATGGCCTTGTCCGGTCTGCCTCTTTCAAAATTACAGCTAGAGCCTGGATCGATTTTA
>KN732957.1:0-10278 GCA_000816745.1 Ancylostoma duodenale | reverse complement strand
GGGAGATGTAAATTTAGCATGTAGATGTTTCCTGTAATGATTACAATCCTCGTTGTAGGAGCAAAAAAAAATTGACAGCAGAGCAGATGCTCCGAACTCTTCTCGCTCCGACTCCACACCTGGTGAACACTCCTTAAAAAGTATAAAATTCTTTATCACAAACTATGTGTTAACAATACAACACAAGAACAAAAAAAAAACTAATTGGATTGAATATTCTGTAAATATTGCTGGTAAAAACTGTACATAGGTGGTCCTAACTGGGAGAAACGCAAGAGTAGAAAGTACCGGTGAAAGAAAGTGGACGGAAACAGCAATGCAGCACGCGTGCATCACATCAGAGAAGGCGCTAATTCAGAGAACTTCAGACTTGGAGAAAAGGTGCAGGTTAGACGGTGATGCCCGCCCAGTCGGCTTCCTCCTCCTCGGGCATGTCGGCTCCGTTGTGGTCTTTTCGCACGACTTTTTTGTGCTTCATACGACGGTTTTGGAACCAGGTTTTTTCCTAAATCAGAGAAATTAATTAAAAAGCAGTTGTCAGGACCTGGCAGAATGATAATGACTTGGTTGCGGTCAGATTTCCCCCTGTTGGAGTTTTCAGTTTTTGCAGTTTTCCCTTTTTTCGGTCTGCACTGTACTAATGCGTGCGTTGTACAACAATCGCTCTGCGGCCAGCACTAAGCCATCGCCCGTAATTTCGCATGCTAAACTGCAAACCGACTTCTGTTCCGCTTCGCGCTCTCTTGTTGTACTGCAAATGTGATGCCAATTGAGTGGCTACCTGTCCGCTCCCCGCAGATTATGGCGCGTTATGAATTTGCTTAGAAAAATCATAAGATCATTAGAAGAAAGGATAATCACAGTTACATAGAAGTGAATACAAAAGTTGACATCATTGCAAGATGGAAATCCTATGGGAAAAGTCAGTGGAGAAAAAATAAACTCCCTTAAATACGTTGTTTACGGTTCGTTACGTTACTGTCTTCATTTGATCACTCATTTCTTAGGGTATCAACAGACTTCACCGATCATGGCAATAACCTCAGCGTTCGCCCACATGGGGGAAATGAAGTGAGCGGATTATAGACATGAGAAGTGGTAGAATTGCGATCGACACGCATTACTTCCAGTACCATTGTAGCCTACATCAACAATTATATAGGGTTGGGCAATAAGTTCATGCGATTTTCTCAACTCGATTTTTCAGGAGGATTTGATTTAACTCCGATAGCGTATCATATGTAGGTCTTCTTGCAGCTCTTGTTTTGCTTTTTGCAAATATTATAACCATTTTCCTCAGTTCCCGCTGCTTCTCAGTTTCTGTCGCATGAAATGTCACCCTCCAATTCGATAAGAGCGTACATATGTACATCACCGACACCTCCAACTGTTCCACTACTGTAGTGGAACAAATGCAGCTCAAGCTGCTGGGGATCTTAACAGCGTCTAACTGGAAGCCATTACTGTTGAAGGGACATCGTAGAAGTGGATGTCTGCTTCAGATAAGTTGATTTTGGGCTGGAGCCTGCACCTTGTTCTGTCGGACAGTTTGTGGAGTAATGAGAAGGTTTTCCGGAAGGACTTGCTTTAGATGTGAAGAAGAAGTACTGCGAATATTAACTTTCACAAAGCCTAAGTGCAACTGGTCCAATTCGTGAAAATACATTGAATGTTCAGAAAAAACGCACGAAATTATTGCTCAACCTAATATTAGGGGTCCATTTGCAAAGTTACGAAGCGATCCAAGGCGATATGACATGACAATCAATACGCATGGTTTCCACTATCGCTACCCATTTTATATGTAGTATGTATGTTTGTTCATTATACAACTAGCGATCCCTGGCCATACTTTCAATTGCTTCCAAACAAAATGATCTGCAATATATTAAGATGTTTGCTTTCACAGAACAGCCATTGAAAAAAGCGATAAAGCTGTGACAAATACATAGCATGATCAGCATAATTAACTGCGCTTAACATCTGCTTTGAAAATCCATTTTATTATTCCGAGAAAAAAAACAATTATTTTCTCACCAAACACTGATTTCCAAAATTAAGAAAATCCCACTAAGATCTTTCAACTTTCTTAAATTTTTGTTAATGGGGAAAGTGTTCTATTCAGGATTTCTTTCAGTCAGCTTTCCTAGCGAATTCCACCTACATAGATAAGACGTTCATTCACAAAAAGTTCTTGGGAGTTAGCTTTACTCTTTTTTTCAACTTGTCCCACCTGTGGTTGCAAGCAGTTTTATCCATATTTAATTTTTTTAAAGATTGAGTAATTAAAAAGTACGGTGAAACTCAGAGAAATTCGCTTTGAAAGCCATACCACCTTGCGACGTTGCACTCAAATCTGAAAAATTCCTTACCTGGGTCTCGCTGAGGTTCAGTGCATTGGCGAGTTCTATTCGTTCCGGTGTGCTGAGGTATCGTTGAGTCTCAAACCTCTTCTCAAGCCCTTGTAGTTGCTGGTCCGAGAACACTGTGCGCGCTTTTCGTCTACAACTGAGAACATTGAAAATTAGGGGTACACTTCGAAGTGGAGTGTTGATTTAACAATAATCACTTTGGAAGGGCAACAAAAGTTGTGTATTGTAACTTAATCTAGTCAACTTTTCCGTTCAAAATTGACCCTTTCTGTCCCAGTTGTGTAGAAATGACCTTCTAATATATCCTAATAATAGAAATACTTCCTGAAGTCTTAAGATATTCCCTCAAAACTGTGCTGGCACTTGCCATTAACACCCATACACATTTCCAGGATGAAGACGTGAGTCAGGCGACACACAGTGTTTTTCGCATCTAGTCTGTGGATTCCAACGGGGTTAACGGAATAATTTGAAATTTGATATTTTTAATCGGGGCCGTGAGTCGAGTAATCCACACGTATTTGTGTCAACGACGTGTATGTCGAACAACAAGGCATTTGCAAAAAATATGGAGAATTTTCGCTGGAAAATAGTCACTTTATCTCTCATTTGTGTGTGAAGGTTTTCGAGAGAGAAAAAGGATCAGAAATGTTACATGATTATAAGTGGTGAATAGAATGTAAAATTTGGTTCGTTTTCTGAGGGCACAGATACCAAAACTTTACTACTACTATTTCCGTACTTCTAATTCCTACTTTGTTCTTTTTTTTCTAGATACTTTTCTTGCTGCAACAATCTCCTGGCTAAAGGTGTTACGTAAGCCAACGTACGTAAGCTTTGCAAGCTTTTCTCAACTAGGAATAAAACGCATTTACCTTCGGTATGACTTGGTGTTCGCGGCTATGCGAAGGGCATCCGAGGAAGCAGCTGCTGCCCATAGTTGTGGAAGTACTGAAATTCACGGTAGTGATGTTAGGCTTGGTAAAAGCTGCAATATTTCGTCTTGTTTTACCTTCTACTCTTCAGACTCAATATTTCAGTGCATTAGTAGTTGAAGTAACTGACAAACTAGCTGAACAAATTGCTTGAAATCGTCTAGATTTCTCAAAAAGTGGGTTACTACCACGTTTCAGCAATGGCTATGGGCTTTAGTAGAATTTGAATCCGTTTCTTTGCTTGTGATCTATTTCCATTTTTCTCCATTGATTGTATGACTAGCTTCCGTTTTCTTAAGCATAAAATTATTATGTGTTGTGCCACCTTTTACGGTACCTCTACAATTTTGTGTATTACTAACTGAATTTTGTAGGTTATACATAAGGATTTTACGTGAGTTGAAATTACATAGGACTGTTAAGAGTTGAAGCAGAATAAAAAA
Organism: Ancylostoma duodenale; assembly: GCA_000816745.1. Taxonomy (NCBI): domain Eukaryota; kingdom Metazoa; phylum Nematoda; class Chromadorea; order Rhabditida; family Ancylostomatidae; genus Ancylostoma; species Ancylostoma duodenale. The sequence goes on along the minus strand of KN732957.1, from coordinate 6,528 downwards.
GGTTTCGCGTCCAAGAGTATTCCAAAGATATACGTCTTAATAGCAGAAAATATGTGGAAATGACGAGGATGCTTCCCCTGAGAAATCCACAACAACGGCTTAGCGAGCATTCTCGATTTTCGTCCTGGGTTCTGATTGAAACGATAAGTCTCAAACCCAGTGAGGTAGCCAAATTCGATTCCTGGCACGAGAAATGACCATCTGTGGCAGGATTCTCTGACGTTCTCGGGAAGATCTTAGCTTACCGGTCATCCTAATGAGACGGGTTCTTCAAGCTTTACGTTATACGTACGTATATCTTGTTATTTCAACGTAAAATTGTCATAGCTGGCTTAAATGAGCTGTTCGGGCAAAAGGTCCCCACTTAACCTGGAGAACTCGTCCACATTGCAAGAGATCAGGACCTTTCCAGGAGCGTTCATAGATTTCGCCATTATTTGTTCATGTGTGTCAGGTAAATTCACACTAAACTAACACTATAAGAGTGCACTAGTGCACATCAGAGGCTATCGAGGTTTATTCTGGATCTATTGGTCGTCCACGAAAAGAAATTTCTTCCCTCTCAATTGAAAAGAACAGTTTAAAATGCCTTTTTCAGTCTAGGTATGGATGTCAGCAATTCGAGAGCTTAAGGATGCCAATATGCCTATTATGTCGTTCTTGGGACAATTCTGAACATCCCTCACCTGTCCTCTGTGCCATGAGCAGACTCTGCTCCAGCGGAAACGAAGCGGCAGCACAGCTAAGCCAAAACGGCAGCTGTTCAGCACCAGGAATAGCACTCAGCGATGGACTCGGTAGTGTCACGTGCTGCTCGACGGACTTCTTCATCGCGTCATCCTTTTGTGCTGTTGGTGGCGGTAGTACGGTGGCGAGAATATCGTGACGAGATCGTAGCAGATCCTCTATGGAGAAGCGAGCCGGCTGCGAATCGGCCATCATCATATTTGCACCACTAATCGCTACATGACAGTAATGAAAAAGAGGCGTGCCGCCGCGCGCTGATTGGTCGGCTGGGGCGAGGGGCGGAGCCAGCCGCGGCGATGAATGTTCGCAAATGGATTATGCAAAGCAATTGTAATAAAGGACATTTCAGGCGGGTGTCGAGCTGGTTTGGGGTGGTATGGTTATAGTAGTAGTTGTAATGGCTAGATTTGATGAAGTGGTTTTCAGGATGAGGCTGCTTCGGGATTCCTAGGTTACGTCGGCTTTCACAGCTGATTCACACGCATGTAAGGGCTGATTTTGGTAGGAAAATGAGCTTTTTTTGAATTAAGTAACAACTGGGGCTAATTTTACTCTTTCTTCCCTTGCAGTAGATCTAGAAAACAAGGATAAGCCTGTGAGAAAAGCAAATTATACGACTACAACACCTCGGATAGGCCTTAGATTCTTTGGCGAAAAAACCGAGCAGAAACAGTGCCAATCTGAGCAGATTCTGCGTGTGCTTTAGAAATTTTCTTCCGTAATCTACTGGAAAAATGTGAGGATTCCCTCTTCACTCCTGAACCTCTCCAGAAAATTACGGTTTTGTTCGGAATACAAGCAATTTTCTCGACACATTTAGCTGTTTCTCACCATAATCGCATAAACTTAAAAAATTCTAACGGAATCCAGATAAACTTCCTTTCCTTTTCGGGAAAATTCCCTGTGGAACCAAGCAGATGGTAGTCGAACTCTGCCCGATTTTTTTTCACCAGAGTTTTCCACTCAGTCGAAAAATCAATAGAAAATTCGCGATAAAAATCGAGCAGAAAGGAAAAAAATGAAAGGAAAAACAACTTGCTTTTTTCATTTCTTCCTTTAGACGGTCTATGGACAAAAATAAAAATAATCACCTACCCACTACTTCCAATTTGTTAGCTAACTCATCATTTAAGTTGATTTCGCTGCCCTCATTCAAGGGAACTGCCTTTGATCTAGACTCTCTCTCCGCTGTAAGGCCTTAAGATGCCTAAAGAAGTCCTAATGGAGCCAAAATCAAAATACTAACTTCAGAATAACTTCCTCATTGTTCAATGAACTTCTCACCATTCTCCTCGTAAAGTACCATGAACGTGTTCGTTTTTGCGGCCGATTCGCTGGCGATTAACGAATTTGCATTTTTCGCGCTGTGAATGTGTTGCAGAGGACTTGATGCCCTTGTTATTTCCTAAATTTTACTCTTTTTTCTCTTTTCCTCCTCCCTTTCCTCCTCCTCCCTTCCTCCTCATCTTCGATTCACAAGCAGCTGAAGGTTGTCGATAATTGCCTGGACTATGGAGAGTGTGAACATATTGCACGGTTTAATCGTCATTGTGCAATACACTAATTACCGTAACCATTCGATACGAAGTGTACGGTAATTTGTGGTTTGGATTGGATAATTATGGATGTAGAAGTTTCTGGGAAAGGGAATACCAGTGAATGACCGCTTAATCAGGTTTCTAATAAGCAGGAGTAGGTCCAGAAGAGTTTAAGCCGCCTGGGATTCGAAATTTCTGGAAAATTTTCCTTTCTGATATAGGTAATCCCAGAAAATGTTGAAATTTCTAGAATCTATCTAGATTTCTTATATCTCGGGATATTTACTACTCTCAGACAGAGGATCCTCTTGTATCAGCGTGATAATGATTCGATTACGAGCCATTTAATGGACAGTTGTCGCGAGCAATCGCCGTCGTTGACAATTCGCCAATTACATGCTGCCCCCGGGCGAGCGACGGGCCACTCCCGTCACTCTGCCCGAGATGAGCACCGCCATCAGCCTTCGTTAACTCAGCCTACGATCTACTTAGCACGCTGAATATGATGAGTGACTGTGGACGGAGAACGAAGCAAGAACGCTGCGTCCATGAAGACATGGTACGGGGGAGGGGAGGAAGGGGGGGAGGGGGAGCTGCCGTCGTTGTGAGATTTTGATTAAAATTTTGAAGCTGGCCGTGAATAATTAATTATCAGGTTGGGCCGAAAGTCTTGCACCACCATTCATTTTTCGCCCTTGAATTTCTTAGTCTTCAATTGGAACTTTTGACGTTAGAATGCGATGGAATATTCTGCTACTTCTTAACATTTAAAATTGCCAAACCCGGTTCCATCAATATACTATACATATGGTCATGATTGTTGTAAAAAGTGTGAAATTTGGTGCACGAATTTGGATCAACAATATAGAATTCCTTGCTCATACCTCGAGAAAGAGCCCTCCATTAGAAGCTCTTACAGTTTATTCTTAGGTAATGGAAATAGTGGGAGAGAGCGGGATACTTTTCGGACCCCACGATACACGGTAGACAAAGACCTATTGTGAGTTAATGCATGTGACCCCCGGGGACCATCCACTCTTTTAGAAGGAACTTGGATCTAGAGCGATGCTACACATTAGAGCCATTTCTTCTAGGGGTTCTTCTAGCTCAGTAAGAAATATTTCATTAATTCGAGGAAAAAAAGTAAGGGAAGAAATGACACCCATCTCCGAATTTCCTCCATGGTTTATTCTGAAAATTTCTCAATAAACTGCGCCGTCATCTTAAGCTCTTGCTACGGGATGACAAGAAATGCGCTACAGTACCCGCTTTGTCCTGTGATTACTTTAACAAGAAAATATAGGCCTTCTAACATGATTGTGCTCAACTCCGCAAATCGAGAAATACATAGAAATCCAATGCAAGAAACATTTCTGTCTCCGTTACAGAGATCTCACATTAGAACGTACATAGAGTGGTTCCTCGTCGAGATGGCCGAACTTATATCCAAAAGGTGATGTGATCTGAATTGTAATGAAGTAAGTTACTAGAAGTTTCGTAGCGGTGAGCAACACTTACGAGAAAGCTTGGAGTGAATACCCTAGTAGTTGCAAAAAGCACGGGCGACTACTGTAGACGTCTTTTCAGAAAGGATAAGGATAATCATTTCCATTTAGAGCTTTAGAACAACGCATAAAGCTAAGGAAACAAATGTTTACGTTCTAGTACAAAGCAAACCTCGTAGTTGAGTTGTATAGCAATCGTTGGGTTCTTTATTGTTCAATGGAAATGGTTGTATTAAGTTGCAGCTGAAATGCTGAACACGATGCAAGGATCTGCAACTGTTGTTATTTGTGTGCTATGTATAAAATAAAAAAGATAAAAAAAGTGCATACTTATTATGTGAAGCTAAGCACATCATCAATACTAGTTCTTGGGCTGATTGGTTCAAGGATATTTTTGTGTAGTCTGGACAATGATCACGGAAGACAAATGTGTGTATGAAGAAATATTGTAGTGCATGCAATTATCTGGGATTTTGTAATCCCACTAGACTCACACGAGGCTGGCTCAGCGGGTGCTTATCTTCCACTGTTCATTGGGGTCGTTCCATTTCACGCTATGCCTTTCTTATCCATGTCGTTCATCAACAAATGATAAATTTCTGCCATAAAAGAAAAAAGAGAAAGGGGGAAAAGGGGAAAAATATCAGAAACTTGTTAAATCTGCTGAACTTCTAAAGTATTTGGTGTTTTCGATGTTTGCTCTTCATTTTCAATACAGAATCCGTAATTAAGCCATTTAGCATTCTTTGAACTGGATTTTCGTCGTGAACGGTTTTACTGCTGCGAAGCTGTTGGAGTCACGAATCTGTTGCATAATTTCAGGAAAAGCGCCTGTGACCAAGAAAGTTGCCAGGAAATGCTCTTTCATCTACACTCCGGGGCATCTCATCTCATACCTCTATTATCTACGGGAGCTACGGTCACCGTCCAAGTCTCACTTTGCCCCACTGTCTCCTGGCGAGCGAAGAGCGAAGTCAAGCGGCAGGTGTGTTTGAAGTAAATGACCATTGTTGCTATGTGAGAACAGTGTCGAGTCATTAGTTGACCCGCTCACTTGACTGGCGCAACTTGCATAAACACACTGGGGGAAGTTCGAGTACATGACGCGGCCCTTGAGAACTTTGGCAGGCAATGTGAGCCGACAACCGTGCGCATCCTCGTGATTCCAGGAACCCCAGGATGACGTCCGGACGACCGCCGAACGTCATCAGTCAGTGTTTACGGGCTCGTGTGTCGCTTCAAAGGGCAACGAGCCCGCTGCCTCCGCCGTCTTGTAACAATCTTGTAGCGCTCATAAAAGCTTATTTCACTAATTAGTGATGAGCGGCCAATTAGGACATGCAATTATCGACCAATTATCTACCGTATACCTCTTTGGTGGGGTTGTGTTGAGCTTTTCAGATTCATAGAACTTGTTTGTGCCGCCGCTGCCATCCGCTACCGGCTCCGGGGCTCCGGAGCGGCTAATGAGACTTCTTTCCGCGTTCAATTATATACCGAGCAAAGCGAATTTTAGCCGACACACGACGGACGACGAACAATTTGCTGCACATCCTTAGACGTGAGATAGATGGCATATTGTGCAAATTTTCGCACATCTGCAGACATTCGACACCTGTAATTACCCTCGCTCCAACATGCGTGTGTTTTTGCTGCGAAACAATGGCGTAGAGCTGGACGCGTCCGACCTGCGATGCGATGCGACGATGCCTTATCGGCGTGCGAATTTCAAGTAGGATTTGTTGGATGATGAGCTGCTTTGGCGGCTGATTTGTACGTAATTGCGGACAACGGATTACGACACTTGAACTCGCACTCTATTAGCATACACCTGGTCGGGTCAACTTAACACGCCACTCTATCGAGGGCATCGCCATCGATACATATGTCGCCTAATCCCCAGCGGGCTCTACTAACTGGTTTAATGGCATAAGTGAAGGGAAAATTGGTAATTGCAGTGGCTATGAAGTAAACTCGAAAACTCGTCCAATTGCAGCAGGGAATAGAGAAACATCACTATCCATTATTGAAAGTTCTAACTCTACCTTTTTACCTGTTTTCGTGGTTTCGTTACCTACATAAGTCGTGTTATTAGGGCTATTAAATTGTCCATCTTACCGTTTCTTATTCTGGTCATAGTAATAGGTTACAGTAATATAGTAATAGGTTACAGTAATACCGATGATTCTTCTTTTTTAGTTTGTTGACCTCGTTCCATGAACGTTTGCGGACAACTACCACCCGCGGACGTAGCATCAAGCTGTTTTGCTCCCTCAAAGTTGAAAAGAAAAGTCAAATGTGGTTGGACAAGCTCTAACTCACTTCAGCACTTTATTAATCGTCTTAGAGCAAAGCTAACCGGTCCTACCTGGAAAAAGACCAAGATCAGAGCTTTTCTATACACTGCTTTACCGCGGCCTGTCGCGCGCAGGTGGTAAGTATCCGGTAACCATCCATGAAATGGTTGAATATGCCATGCAACCATTACAAAATCGAGTAAAGTGATATGCTGATTCACTGGGGGAGAAAACTCTTTCCTGACGATTTTTCTTAGATTTATTCGGGAATGCATGCTGAGAGCTTTCTCATTCACCTTCATTTGCATGCATTGTGAGCAAATTGCAATGGAAGCCATGGGTGTAATGGTTAAACTATTCAAAGCACTATCAACGAAGGACAGTCTAGTTCTTTTGAGTGCATATAAAACGTATGTGAGACCGTTGCTGGAGTATGGCACC
>KN732956.1:0-10278 GCA_000816745.1 Ancylostoma duodenale | reverse complement strand
CTTCCAAGATCTTGATCTAGTCGTGATCCAATTGATTGTGGGGTCAATTTTGCAATAAGAGTACAAGTTGTAACTTTTTCCATCAGGAGTAATAACAGGTAATACCTGGATCAGCAGGATCAGTAGGCAGTAAGTTTTACGAGTTTTCATGCTACTACCGCGCTCCAAAATCAACCTTGGAGCGCAAAAATAGCATTTGTCAGCTGATTGGGCAATGATTGCGAGTATCAGTCTTTCAAACTCACGTTTTCTTACCTCATTTCGATTACAATTACATTTTTATCCTCAGCTTTCCACCATTTACTTCCTTTTCACTTATTATTAATCCCTATAAACCCTTTTTTTTCACCCAAAACATCCATTTTCTCAATTTTTTGCGTGGATCTAAATTATTTAGTTTTTACAATTACCATATGATTTCGTTCTTTTCCCGAAATATGTCCATATGATGAACATCCCATTTCCTTTCTCTTTGTGCTCTTTCTACTCCAAGAATACTGCTTTACTAGCCAAATATCCCACTTCGTAAAGAAAGTAGGTGGCAGTGATGGCATCGATATTGACTTTTTGTTCGACCCCATACGTGAAACTCGACCGCCTTGCTCTAACCTACCAATAAAGAAGCATCCGAAAACCGTTTTTGCCTGAGTTTTGGCGAAATTGGACACTTCACTAGTACTCCTTATAGTCAAAAGTCTAGGGTGGTAGTAATTTGGTCGAAAGTGGAAATTAATTGATAACTTTAAATGGCATCTAAGTCAGACTTAACATTTCTAATTCGGAGGAAATTAGCAGATAATCGTCACACATATCACAAGAAATAACAAGTTCAAAACACTCGCTTCCATGGAAACTGAACACTCGACCGCTGGCCTACTATCTGGCATCACAACCGCTGCACCACAGTGCGTACGTTTCTGTGGCTAAACGATGTCCATCTTTAACCATAGGTGTTAGATAGAACAATGCAAAAACCTACAATATCATAGGCATCGAACCTCGTACTACGCGCGCACAACCGCGCGTACTTACCACTGCGCCACCGGCTGCACAGTGGAGTGAGCTCCTGTTCCATGATGATAAAACGAGTTCAGTCGAATTCCTAGGAACATATGCTTCCGGGTATCGATTTATTTCTGGAAAATGTGTGACCTCGCGCACGTTGCGCTCTTTCTCCATTAGATTCTTTGGTGGAATAGTTCGTGTTCGGGTCACACGTAGGATAGTGTCCCTCTTAGCAGTTGCAAGCAACAACCAAGACCGTGCATGAGGCCAACCAGGGATTGATTACACCCTATCTTCTCCGTACCACTAAATTATTCCAAGTTAAGGTTTGTGGACTTTCCAATTAGCAGTAGTATGAAAAGCCAACTTTAAGGACTAAACGAAGGATGATTTACCGCTCAACTGTCAGTTTGAGATAGGCATAGCAATTGTCACCTAACTCCTGTGTACAAAGGGTCTGAGAAACTATTTGCAAAAGGTTTGCCTTGGGCAGGTCTTGATCCACAGATCGAGTTGCTCTAAGCGGACCACTTAACCACTACACCAAACGCTACACTCATGATTCTTCTTTGCACACAAGCCAAAGGATTTTTCTCCCATCACAGGTCAAAAATGTACTGGCTTTCTAGCTCAAGCCACTGGTTGGGAATTAGCCGGTGTGACTGAAGCCGCCTATTATGCAGAAGGCACTTGAATAATTGTTTGCAAAGCTCTAGCATTACAGCGGAGTTGAACCATCGATTGATTACACGACACTAACATTTTGCCCACTACACCATCGCCCACCTCTTCTGATACGTGTGATCAGTGATTTCCTACTGTTGGTAATGATCTTCCTTGCATCTGCTGTAGCTGCTCGTGAATTAATAGCATAATGTGTACGTGCGCGCTCGAAACGCGTATGTGTCGGCGAAATCGCCAGCGAAATTTTTAAAAATACATTTTGATGCAGATTTCGCAAGGTGTCTGTGCCTCACCGAGTTGCGCGCTCTTTTATGCACACTATCCAATTATTGACTTGGTCAGACTTAGCCGCAGCTCAGCAGCAACTAAGCGCAAGCTGGAAATTTTGGAAAATGATCAGAATTTCCTCCCACTTAGATGCCAATTTCCAATCCAAACTTTGTCACAGCATATATTGGGCCGTGAACAACACATTTCGAAAAGTCGAAATTTACACTTAAGTGGCACTTAAGTGGGACTTACACATCACGCTTAGATGCGGATTTCGGCCAAATTACTACCACCCCTAATATTCCGCTACAATCTCGAAAACGAAATTTTTCCGTGGGTGCTGCCTTCAAGAATAGAGAAAAGAGTGGTCGGTGATGAGCAATCTCATCCGTGAGAGTGAGCCGCTTACTCGACTTCATCTGCTAATTCTGGAGGCCTTGAATGCGTATGTGCCCTATACAGTCACTTGTGGAGGGCGTCTCATGTGCCATTTCCTCCTCCTAGATTCCCCTGGTACCCCAGTTTATCGACCCATGGATGACCCAGGCTTGGTTGGCCTGAAACTGGGTCAAACCACTAGCTGTTCGCGCCGAAATGTTCCTATTAATACCAATGCGGACTGTAATGTACTTCTTTAGGGTTCAAATTAGAATCATTTAGCATGAAATCCCTTCGACCATAGGATTTCAAAGCCCATATAAAGCTTTGGATTCAGTAAATCAGAAAATTAAAAATCATTCATCAGCAGAATATCGCCACAACTGTTTGACTCGTATTTTATTATATTTTAAAACACATCATTCGCTTACTTCTCACAATCAGATCGACGAGACAAAATGGCACGTACAAGCTACAGCTTTGAAGCCCGCCTACGAGCAGTCTGCAGTGAATCTTGTCGTACTTTTCCTACATCTGTCGTACTTTTCGGCACTCAACTCTTTCCATAGAAAGTATCTCGTATCATCTTTGCATATCTATGTCAGCTGGAAGAACCAACGAAAGGAACAATAGTTTATCCACATGTTTGTGTCACTGCATTACTTGGAAACATAGAAGACGTATGCTTCACACAAACTTGGGTTTTCTCATGTAAGAAAGAATGATTTTATGCTTTCCATATTTTTCGGTATTTTTCGAATGCCCTTGCTTGCCCATGCTGGCCTTTGAATTTTGGCCCTCACATGCGTTCCATTTGTGGAGAAAGACCAGAAACCAAATGATTGTTTTCATCTACATTGATTTTTTTTAACTTCGACAGTCTGGGTTATTTAAGTGCAATATTTCTCTGACATTTCGGTCTTACAGAAATTGTATACAACCGATTCCTTCTCATAATGCTCCTGAAAGAAAAAAAAACTGCAGAGCTTGTGTGTGCTGCTTCATCTCAAGGAAACAAACCTTTAGTTTCTTCTGAAGAATTCTGCTCCCCTTCAATTCCCTTAGCATTTTGCGGCATAGCTTTCCAGCTCCTCCTCGATCTTGAGCTTGGCCGCATGTGAAATTATCGAGCTGTAAAGATCAGCACAAGCTTCTTCCATGGGGATGTGCTGAGAGAATGAAAAATGTTGACTAAAGTGGGAGGAAATATTGAGGCAAAAAGGAATCTTCGTTTGAGAGCGTTCGTTGTAAAAGCTGTAAAAAACATATAGAAAAATAATCGTAAAAACAATGAGCGCGGAGGAAGCATCCCACAGAATCGTTTTTTTTTTGGATTTTCACGTGAAAAGGATTTCCAGGATCCCCTATCACAACTCTATACGTAATTGCTTGGAAAGCAGTTGGAAAATCCATCTTCGAGTGACAAATTTTGGAGAGCCCGTGGGCGGGGCAGGGGCGGGAGTCCACATTAAGCACCTTTTATCCCGTTACGAAATGAATGGTGAGGAACCCTTACAAGGTGTTTGAATTTCTTCAGATGATGCGCTTCTGAGGGTGTGTTATTCAGAAAACCAGTCCACTCACCATACCCCGTTCCACCCACAAGCTCCAAAAGAACCTGTACTCGAAGACGGGTTATTCGGGAATTTTGCACGGAATCACTTATTGCAGTGCGATCTGCAGCTCCCGGGAAACCCCATAATGTGAGAATCTCAACAACAATTCCGAGGTGGGACCGCGCTCTTATATACAAATAGTCGTGTCCACCTATAGAAACCCCTGTGAATTTTTTCTCAACAGCATTTTTTTTTCGCACGCACCAATTTAACTTCCATATGAACGTTAGCGAGTACAGTGATGGACACTTTTCCTCAGCACAACGTTCCAGCATCTATTTCAGAGTTGAGAAGGAAGTTTAAGTTCTTGAACTCTATCAAATGTGTAAAAAGAGTGAAGTAGGTCAACATCAGACTTGTAATGTTCTCATCCTCTACGTGGTACGGTGGTACGGTGCTACTGTGTTCTCAATTTCTTTTTTTTTCATCAAAATTCACCGTTTAGGGTTACTAGCCGCTAGCGCACGTGACGACGCGGCAAGTGGGTGGGAGAGGGGGCGGGGCTGGTCGTAGATGAATCGGCCAGATACGGTATCAGTCTCTGCCTACGGTGAGTCATAATTGCTTAGCTTCTCATATTTGCCAGCTCTATCCGCCTACCTGCAATTGGAAGAAGAATAACACATCTATCTTGTTAGCATATATGTTATTAATTTACATGCTCCAATGTTTCAGAGTGTTTGCAGTCATAAACCTTTGAAAGACATACCAGAAACAGCTTGAGACTCACCCTTTTCCCTGTCAACGTAGGAATGGTAGCTGGAAAGATCTCGTACCCCGACATGACAAACAAGCATGTCACACACTTGTCCCATTCTTTAGCTGTGATTGCACAGAAAAGGGCAATGAGGATAACAATCCCCTTCATAATACTGAAAAATTGGTGACTTGATGGTGTAATGAATTGATGGTAATGCTAGTGTGGAAAATTGAAATAGAGCTCTTCTCCAGATGAAAAATTCGAACATAATGTGTCCATTTTCTTGACAAAGACTATGGAGTCAGCCTAAGCCTCAGCAACGTCATCGTTTGAAAAAAAAATGTAATAATATGATATATAATAATTTCCTCCTATTTCCATAATATTACAAAAGAATCGAACAAAACATCGTCGTGGACAGGGAAAAAGTACATTATGGTAGATGATGCGGAGAGCTTTTTTATTTCTTAGTATTAATGTATTCTTCTTAGTATTAACTTAGTACCGAATATTAACTGTTCAGAGCAAGGCACGCTGGAGATCTTTACATAATGGAATTTTAATGGCAACTGAAGTGGTGTAAGTGCTCAGTTAAATGGCAATGACAGTTTTGCATGTTCACATGTACACTGAATGCGAAATCTTTCAGACGAGACTCTTCCATTGGTGGAAAGGTATCCTTTTTGAAAGAGATGTGAAATCTTCTTCTTTAGCGTTTGTCCCGCGTTGTTGCAGGGTCCGCTCTTCTGGATTACTGCTGCCATTTGCTTCGTTCGTATGCTAGATCAGGGTGTAGGCCAACGATCTCCAGGGTTTTGTGCAACGTGTCTGATGATTGCTTTGTGGGGCGTAGCATATGGCCGAATCAGCATAAACGCTGTTCTCGCATCTTTTCCTAAATGTGCATAACGCCATATCGCTCTCTCATGTCTCCGTTTTGAAAGTGGTCAAGTCTAGTAAGGCCTGAAGCCCATCGCAGCATCTTTGCTTTCATCACTCCCAGCCGACGTTCGATTTCCTTCGTAACGGGCCAACACTCTGAGTTGTTAAGCGCGGCAGGACGGATCACTGACCTGTAGATCTTTGACTTGAGGTTGTTGCTGATCTTTCGGTCGCAGAGAATGCCTGATGTGGGACGGATTTTCATCCAGCCAGCGTTGAGGCGCGCATTCGGCGCGGTCGTTAAGGAGGCGTCGTCTCTAATGAAGCTGCCGAGGTACTTGAAGGCATTTGTTCGTGGTAATTCTTCGCTGTTCACGCGCACCGTGGCCTGTTTGTTCTTGTCCAACGTCAGATATTCCGTTTTCTTGATAATCAACCTTAGTCCGGAGCTTGCCAAACGATCGTTTCATCTTTGAACTTGCTGTTCGAGTTCTGCTTCCTATTCCGCAGCCAGAATGACGTCGTCGGCATACAAGAGTGTCCACGGCACGGACTTCTCAATATCCCATGTAATAGTATCCATGACGAGGATAAACAGGAGCGGCGATAGCGCCGAGCCCTGGTGCACTCCAAACTTCACGTGAAATTCTTCCGAAGTGCCACTCGGTATCCGTACTAGACTTCCGGCATCTTCGTAGAGCAACTTAATCCAAGTTACAAGTTCTTCTGGAACGCCATGGACCCGCAGCGAATACCAAATGAGGTCGTGTGGAACCCGATCAAATGATTTTCCTACATCAAGGAATGCCACGTGAAGAGGAGCATTCTTCTTGAGATGCTTTTCCACCAAGAGCCTTGCAGCATGGATCGCATTGGTAGTGCCGCAATTTGATGTGAAAGAGATGTGAAATCGATGTTATCAAAAGTAGGGAGAGGCAAAGTCTGAAGAAGCGATAGCAAGCAAGTTTCATCCTATACAGTGAATGAATATTCAAAAGAATGTGTAGTTCATCAACTGAGAGGGAGAATGATCGATTTGCAAAAGCGTACTTTTAACAAGAGAATAGAGTCCATTGAGGAATTCTCGAGGGAAGTTCTTCATGTATTTTCTGAAGTATAGGAGATTATCGACAAGTCGACGATACATATTTAAATAAGATCATGAATGATATTCTTTAGCACGGACATTGTGTTTGAAGTATGCATATTGTTCGTGTATGTCATGAAACAATCACAACTTTCACGTTACATTCACTGAGCAAGCCACCCCTTCACTTACCCCAATCCTACCCCTCCAGCACGACCCCAGCCCTCTCCCTGTTCTCACTCGCCTACTCAGAACCCCAAAAACAACTAGCATTCGGCGAGCAGGTTTCTGATCGCATCTGAAACTTGCTTTTCCAGAAGCTTGTCGACGACTTGGTTTTGCACTTCTTTGTCGACAACTTGTCCACCCAAAAGCTTGCCAACAACTTGTTTTTTCTCTTCTTTGCCGACAGGTTGTCGACCGCAAGAACTTGTTCCTGACCCGTTCTTCACTGGCAATCTGTCAGCTCTACAAAAATGCCCAAGCTAGGACTTGTGGAGGTCAGCATAACGTCCTTCACTAGGAATCAGACGCTTTCCTAAAACTTTGGCATAGCAACAATGGCCCCGATGTCTTCAATGGTTACGTCGTATGCTATGCGGGTATAGGAACTTGACTCTCTCTCGCCGATAGGTTGTTCAACTAAAAGGTTGTAGACAACTTTTTCGGCCAAAAGCTCGTTTGCAAGTGGTTTTTTGGAAAAGCTGGTCGACAACTCGTTTTTTCTCTTCCTTATCGACAAGTTGTCGAGAGAAAAGCTTGTTGACAACTTGGTTTTTGGTGACATGATGACGACAAACTTGTCGACAACGATTTGCTAGTTAAAAGCTTGTTTGCAAGTAGTTTTTGGGCAAAGCTGGGCCGACAACTTGTTTTCGGAGTTCTGAGTACCACACGATACCCCCTAGGGAAATTCCCATCAGATGCTTGACACCGCTTACTACTCTCTCTCCGCATTGCGATGTCCGACCTGGTCCGAGCCGAGTCCTATAGCGGCTTTCAAACAATTTCCGATTCGCGGCACGGTGTGACGCAAAAAGTGACAAGCCCACGGGAAACATCTCGCTCTGGAGTTTGCGTTGGATTTGCCGCGCGGCAACTCATTCGCATTCTACTCCGCGGCTCGCAGAGCGAACTCAAAAAGTGCCGCGGAGGGCTCGCGCGTGGCAAAATCCCCACTGCTGAAAGCCCCCACTGCTCGCGGCACTTGCCGCGCGAGCTCGCTCGGCCTTGCACCTTATCCTTCATCATATGGCGCGGCGCGTCGCGTCACAACTCTGGAACCCGACCCGCTTTGGACGGGGACCCATGGATGAGCACCACAAGGCTTTTTTCATTTATTTATTTATCAATGTACTTCATTTCATACAATTTGTCTACTTTTATTCCTTAATTTTGTTCATTTTTGGAAAAGAAATTTTGCTACTGCAAGAAAATTCCTCAAATATATCCTTTTGCAACTTCGCTGGTTCCCGTTCAAGTTCCACATGAATTCTGATTACTTTCGCGCTATAGCCCTCACATTCTCTTCCTGAAGTGCTGACGGAAATCAACGATGTGAAATGAGTCCGAGTGGGCTGGGAACATCTAAAGGTTATTTTCATAGAAACAAGGGGTATTAAACGGGACCGGCGTGTAACACATATAAAACGAGCATTTCGAATACTGAAAAATGACGTTCATGAAGAAATTTGGTACGGCACGTTAATCCTTGAAAGTTCGCAAAAATTCTTACGTTATCCAACACTGTACGAATTTACCCGGAATTTAGGCGGAATTCAGGAGATTTCGGTTGACCAGATTCGGCCGGAATTTACTCGACAGTTGGGCGAGATGCGCCGGTAATTTTGAGAATACACTAGTTACACGAGATTCAGCCGGAATTTACGCGGAAACCGGCGGAATCTCGCGAAAAACACGATCTACATGGAGATTCCCAACAAATCAGGCGGAAGCCACTGGTGTGAAACTATCACAGTAATCCTTCGCAAGAGGACCTGGCCCAACACGCAGTTGGCGAGCGTGAGCAGTAAGCCAGAACTGCCGGCGGACTGGCATAGCACCTTTCACTATCAATGTTTTATCAAGCGAGGCACTAGGACAACCACAAGATCTCGAGGTTATCACGGAAAAGGTTGAGTGCATTACCTTGTCCGGTGCCAGAATTAATAGGTTCTCGCTCCGCGAAGAAGCAATGACAGAGACTTCTCAACTCTTTCCTAACACTGAACACGCCGACTAAACGAGATGGCCGCAGAAATTCGTTAACGGCACCAAATATCTGCCGAACTCTCCATCCAAGTGCTACTTACGTCATCTTGATGTGAACACGAGTGTTTAAAGAATAAAGAATAGTAATAATATGGGATATACTATTTTTTCTTCCTTCTGATAAAGGATAAGGAAGAAAGTGGCCGTCGTTGATGAGTGTCATTCGTGGAAATGTGCCGCTCATTCGACCTCATCTGCGTTGTGGGGTCGTCGTGCACCAATCTTGGAGTCATTGGTTGAAACTCGCAAGACCCTTCTTATCCGCTGACTCAGAACCAGCCACAATGGAGCACTTCTATTCAACCATTAAACCATTCACAGGAATAAAAGAGTGGAAGAAAATCGCGTAGAATTATAACCTTTTTAAACGAGGGTGATTTCATAAAATTTTTGGAGGGGACACTGAAGGACGCATTTCCAAGTCGAACTTATATGTTTGATGTGTTTGTCCATTGACTTGCGATATATAAACGACTATTATTTGTTGTTTTTCCTCCTTTTAGTAAAGGGTAAAGAAAAGAGTGGTCGGTGTTAATCAATTCCATCCGTGAGAATGCGTCGCTAGTTCGCCTTCATCTTACCGTTTCCTCCTCCTAGACTACCCTGGTAACAATTCACTGACTCCTAGGGGATGGAAAGCTTGGTTGGAATAGGGCTTGGTTAAAGGGAAGGCCCGAGCAAATTTTCATCTCCCGGATTTCTATCGAACTTGTCTCCTTCGACGACGACCCAAACAATCGAGAAATGCCTAAAAAAGTCCCACAACAAACGTTTTCCATCGACCAATTTCGGTATGGCGTTCGAGGGTTTGCGGCGTCCGTGCTTTCAAATGACGTTATACTGCGCGCCCTACATACTGTCTATTGTAACGTCTGTCGTAGGACAAAACTCATATTCAAAGGAGCTGTGGTCCATTCGATGCGATGGGATGGTTTTACGAGCTGTCAGTTGGGCCTGTCTGTAGGTCCATTGTTGTTCGGTATGCACGCACGCAGCATTTGTCGATTGGAGCATATTTTCCCACGGCTACCGCAACTCTCGGACGTTTTGACATATATCTAGCGATAGAGCTTATACCGAGCTCTCAAACTTGAGATACGTGTTACACATACTAGTTGCTTGATGTTAAAAATAGCTTGTAAAACCGGTTCAAATGTAGGCTTGAAACTCAAAATATTAGATGTGGAAATTGTCTTGGTTTACGCCACAATGACTTTCATACATGGATTGCCTTCAAGGCCCATGTAATTGGCGTAACTAAGAAACATTTCCCGTGGAGGTAGTGATTCACTGGCTTTGTCAACGTACTTCCAAGGATTCACTGCGCTCACGCCCTTACTCATGTTCTCCAATGCCACACAACCCCAATGAACATCGTTCCACCA
>KN732955.1:0-10280 GCA_000816745.1 Ancylostoma duodenale | reverse complement strand
TGCTATCCATCCGCAGGGTTTTCTTCATCGTTAGTTAGTTTTCTCGGTAGTTAGCATCAAATGGGATGAAGAACTATCAAGAAAACCCCGATGTGCCATTACGGAGTCGATTCCAGCGCGAGCGACGCGGCCGCGCCACGTGTCTCCCGTGTCCGCGGGAAGCGCACCTTCGTCGACTCCCACTGCATCTATTTTATCCTTTATACACGGCAAGAATTAAGTAGTATCAATTGCACTTGCAATGGATCAATTTTCCATGAAAAAAAATGAGGTTTCAAATATTTGCATAATTCTTGGCTAGCGCTCATTTTCTCAGTGAAGTGATCCTTTGCAAGTGTATTAATTAATGCTAGTTCATGTCTGGCATGCTTGGTCCGCAGTTCTTTTCTGACAGCGGTTGTAGACGAGATATGGTTGTAGATGTACATAGTTTTCAATGTAACAAGGCTAATTCGTGCAAATGTCTATCACTGCAGATATTTTTTTTGCGTGAAATAGCACCCTGCGTCACCGTCGTTTTGCCTACAGCAGATCAGGTGCGTATTGATCGGCAGACAGTCGTGCGAAAGAGATGCTAGCGATGTTAGCTTCAGAATTGATAGGTATCGGGGATCGATGCTGCTGGATGCTACACTCGAAACACCTGTATTTCGAGTAAATCACCCATAAAGGTTCTCCACATGGTAGTAGTTGTTCACCTAGCAGGCTTAACGGCACTCTCCCACCTCAGAATCGTTTCTGAGATCTTTGCGTGGGAAGAATCTCCCGTAGCTGCTGATCACAATGGTATATGTCATTCTATTAAAAACTGTCAAAAAACCCCCGTTTTCAATCCCCATTACTAAGGAGCCTGGGGGCGGAGCTAATGCGAAATTACACGGATTTCCTCTCATGTATTCCCTTGCTCATCATGCATGGAGCGCAAGATCCATACTGATAGGGAGTGGAGAGTTCCTCATCCACTCCCTATCAGTATGGAAATTGCGCTCATTAGAATAACGAATTTCCCCAGAAGGAGCACTCCCGTTAGTGAATTATTCAGACGGAGCCTTGGCCCGCCCCTCTGCTCCGCTCACATGTTCCATGAAAATGAAGCTTGAAGACGCGTTTTTCGACAGTTTCTTACAGAATCACATATACCACTGTGACCAGCAGCTTGTGGAGATTCTTTTGACGTGAAAAAGTTCAAAAACGATTTCGAGGTGGGACAGTGCCGTAAGATGAATTCGAATGACTTGATTCTGGTTAAGCAAGCTTACATAAGTCCGCCAAGAACAGCAAATACCTACTTGATTCCAAAAATCACGCACACAGCACATATCCATCCACAAAAATTTATCGCTGAAAAACATTGTGAAGCAATTGGCCATAAGGGAGCATAATTTGATTACCTAGTGAGCGCACATCGATCCGCTTGAATAGAAGACATTGATAACATAATAGATGGCTTTTATGTCATTCTATATCCATAAAGTACTAGTATAACCGGCGCTGTTATCTTGCACTTCCACAGTGTGAGCAAGCGATTCGTGCTCATTGTTTTTACAGTGCTCATAGCGCTGTATTGCATTTTTTTCCCTCACACACTCAATTCGTTAGCACTGAACATATGATTATATTATTTACGTATATTATTTATCTGTTTATTTATTTTAATGGATTGAAACGTGCATCTTAAAGCCACTATGAGCAGTAAAGAAAATTATCAAGCAAAAGAAAGCGATGAAAAAGCCATGAAAAGGCGTATTAACACTGAAACGTCTTATATTTTGTAACTTTTTCATGTCTTTCAAATATCAGTCTATTTCTTCCACTCCCGATGTTTCTGCTAGATTCAATGTAGCCCGACTAGCTGTTTATTTGTGGTTATAATGGTGTAAAGTTGAATTTAAGAAGAAAGTATCTATATTTAAGGTGAATTCTTTTGTGGATCATGGATCATGACGCCAGGGCTGGATATGAACGTTTCGGAAGCTTTTCCTCCTCTTTGTGGCGTTTTCAAAGCATTTCCCACACTCTTCGTCGTTCTCTTTCGCTGAATAGATGCTTCATCAATTTTTCAACAGCAAACTAGTTTCCCTCCTCATCATTTTGCTAATCAATGGCAAAACTCTCTAACACGACGCTTTCCAGGCAGAGCGTTGTCGCAGTGTTCACTGACTCTACTTGTAACCTGGTTCTCTGGAAAATTTTACGATTTCCGATGAATTTCATCGTTCGCTCCCGTGCTTTTGCTGAAATTTCTCCCCAGACACTCCATGACTGGGAATAGCCAGAGAGGGGCATTTTTCTCGTTGTGTTCTTTTCCAGAAATGCAGCTGATGGCGCGGAGTTAATGCATACTTAACGACCGCGTTCCATGAATGCACAAATTCGCACCCGTCACTCTTCCGGACGTTCACAGCAGTGTTCTTTCCATCCTTTTCTATTTTGCAACGCTCCAGACCTTTCATTCTAGCGAACTAGGCAAGAGACATCTCGACAATGTGAAATGCTTCACGCATCAGTGGCAAGGCTTTTTGGAAGCAAGCTGTTTCCTTGTTATTACGCATGCATGGCTCTCCTTTGCAACATTCGAATCTTATCCAGAACCACGAAGCAAAATTAGACCAAGGTTGGAGGAGAGACACAAAATTCTGGAATTCAGCTCGAATCTATAATACATATTTGAACAGACAAAAATTATCAATCGATTAACGACAAAACACTACTGTCACAGGATAAATTGAAAGAAATGAAGGCTTCTGAAAGAAATTGGAGAGCTAGAGTGCTGATTATTTTTTCACGCACGATTTTCGGGGCTTGAACGTGCCTCCCCCATCTCTATTCCTCTCTTTCTCAGGAGCTTCATCTCAGGAATATTCTTTGTCAGATGTAGTACCAGTGAACTGGAATGTGTCCATGCGTCCAACTCGGCCAAATCCGGATTTTTTTTTCATCTTCTAAGCTTTTATTTGAAGTCAGTTTTGTAGCAATTTCATGTTTGTTCCATATTTTTTTTAGTTTGAGCGTATTATTTAAAGCACTTAAATTGCGCGGAAATAAATAAATGAATATTTTTCCCATGGCAAATCAGAGAAATCGAGGCCACCCAATGTAATCTTCAGCATAACCACACCCCGAAATTCCTGGAAAATCATGCCTCACTCGAGTTATTACGAATTTTGACCAAAATACACCCCGCTCAGAGTTTTAGAATATGGAATGTTCTTTGTCTGTCCAGAACATGTTTTTGAATTCTTTATCTGTTTCTGTTTCGGTTAAGTGCTCACACTATGTACTTCGTACTTACAGAGCACCTTTGAGTATATGGAATAAATAAACAAATAAATAAATAGATAAATAAATAAATGAGTAAATAAATGCTGGGCTGCCCCCTAGGTACACCTTTAGCCCACAGATGAGCATCTACCGTCTGGGGATCCCTTGTAAACTATTATTTATTTATTTGTTTACTTAATGCTTGCAATTTGCATTTTTCTTAAAAGTACTATATTTGATGGAACTGGTCAGTTTTTCTTGAGACGTATGTACATGGTTAATATCCTATTTATAGTGTAGCAAATAATCCACTACGTAGAAGTTTTACTGCAAGAACTTATTTGGTAAAAGTATGCTCGGATGAACTTATCAAAATGTGAAATGTGAAGTCACGTTTCCATTAAACTTGAGCATAGTCGGGTTCTTGTGACTTTAATAGTGACAAACACGCAGTAATCTATGTAGTTGTTTCGAGCGTTACGCATAACCTATGAGAGGAGGCTTCCAATTATTTTTTCCTCAAACTCCCTGCTTACAAAATTTTCTGCCTGTAAAATTACTGTGCAGTTCAGAAAAAACACCTCCCAACTGCCTCTTCCAATATGTAAACAACAAAGAAGCACACTTCATTTTCCATTGATAACTGGAGAGCAGCAATTGCTCATCGTTCTGCTCTCGCTTGTTCTCGTCGTCTGCTCGGCTTCTGCCTCGATTGGGCTCGCCCAGACGAGGATTTTCGATAACATAAACGGCCGCAAGTTCGATAAGACCTCCTCGCTTGTTCTTCTTTGCCCTGCTACTCCTTCCAGCGCATGTTTGTGTTAACTGCTGAACTGAAACTGAGTAAGGTTTCTAGAGTCTCCAGCTTTCTTGGACAATAATTCTAGCGTTTATGAAGTGATGTTTTGTTTATAAATGTTCTTTCTTGTCTGACTTCACAAACGAGCCTCAAACCTGGAAATGTCTCTCTTTCTCTCCATTCTCTCCTTTTATTTATTTATTTATTTATTTTATGCAGGCAGGTTGTATATTACTGACTATATTACTCGAACTAGTGCTAAGACAAGCTATGTAGAGGAATAGAGAAAAATTGCTTAAGGGAATCCTCATGGAGACTGCTTTCTTTCTCTCTCCGGCTCTCTTGTTTTACAAGGAAAAAGAACGCACATACGTACATATTTTAAGGTCATTGGACATTGAAAAATCATGACGGCATGAAGGTCATTCCTCTCCTGATAAGGAGTAGTCTCCTTGGCCAGCAATGAATAACGTTATCACTCGCACTGTCCCTGATGTTGTTGTTATGTCACCCTTGGAGAACTTTCTGTCCTCGCATCGATCCGTTAAATTGTTGAAGGATTGCTTTTTTTCTACTCTATATCTGTCACGACTAGCCTCAAATTGTGAAAAAATATCGAAATGAAAACTATGAAAAATCTCAAAATCATCAGAAGATTTTGGTGCAATCCTGCTTTTTTTTAATCTAGCTATCCCAGTCTGAGAAGACATCAACTTTGTTCTCTCTTTGCAGTTTTTTGTGCATTCTTCTTTTCAGCAGGAGATTTGTCTCGTCGCATAAAATTTGAGGGTACCCGTATTTATCTTCTTCTGGTACCTTACCTTTTTTGGAGAACAAGCGGCTACAAATGTAGCAGGAGTGACGATATGATTATGTGCAGATTCAGGTATTCAAATCCCGACTAGCTCACAAGGAAATCATTTCGTCTACAACAAATATTAGTTGCTAATTAATTAATGCATATTTCAATGTAATGAGTAGCAAGTATCCAGCACTGTTCTCCGAGCAAAAAACTTCTTCAAATGAGTCACTACTTACTACTATGTTGTAGGAGTTTTCTCGTTGTTTTCGCTTTGGTTTGCATTGTTTAACAAAGCTCTTCTACGCAATCGCTTTCAGAAACAGAAACAAAACAAGCGGTGTGCTTGTGATTCTTTGTTTCGGGACTCTAAACAATGTATAACTATTTAAGCTTGGCAAGGCTTAGATGAAAATCAGCTTAGTTAAATGCATTGGCCAATTGACATGTTGTCTTTATTGTTCGGAGTTGAAAACCAGTGGGATCTACAGAAATTGAAATAATTTTCATGTGTATCAATGCAGGATTTATGAATGCTTCAGGAAAATTATCCCTCCTGTCCTTTCAACATGGGCGATTTTTCCCGGCGGAAGTGGGCATACTTTGCCAGAACCGTTGGCCTCAGTCATAGGTGACAAGTAATTGTAAAGATAGCAGGGATGACATTTTCCATGAAAAACTAGTCCACTTCTGATGTGCGCAAGGTTGAAGAACATTCCCGAGACCACTCATGAGTGATGGTTTGCAGAAAATTTTCTACCGCCTGGGCATTTTCTGCGACATACTAGCATTCCTGGCACGAATTTTGCGTCGAAATGGTAAATAATTCCGTCAAATAAGTCGGAATTTTCTTGTTTCTGGATGAACGAATACATCCTGAATTCAAAAACTTTATACTATCAAAAAATTCAGCTCGTAATTCTCCTTGCCCGATAGCTGAAGAACTCCGCCTTTTTCCTTGTGTCCTTTTCCGAGAATCAGCTGACCAGCCGCCATTTCTCCCGCAAGAAGTGCAGCAATTCTTCATTCCTGGCCCTGGCAATGAAATATCATTTGTACAATTTGCAGGTGTTAAAAAGGTAAATTTCTCGTTTCGTGCGACAAACTTAAAGGGCACGAACTCCAACTGAGTGTTGTCAGTTGAAAGGAATTCGTTTTTTCTGCACCAATTTCTTTTTCTAGCAGGCAATTTCTGGAGCTATCCAATCCAGTGTTTGTCCATATTTCAGGTTGTCCGCATGCATTGGACTGCAGCCATTGACACAGCATCAAAACGCCTATTTGAATGCTTTTTTTTTGCGGCAGCCGCAATTTCCACGAAATCCAGCACACCGTTCCCCGGCTGTCCTTTCGCAGCTTGTGCCTACCTCCATTTCCGTCACATAAATCAGACTCTTTTTCAGTTTGCCCAACGGAAATAACACGTTTCCTGTCCACCTTTGCCACTCCAATTCCCCACTTATTACCAGAGTTTGCTCCATAGATGCTGCTGTTTGCCTGTCATTTGCGTGTTTGCCTTCAATTTGTGACTGGCTTGCGTGATGAAAATTGAATAATAGATTCATCCTATTGGGCTGCTCGAGGATTTATGACAATTCCCTGGCGAGCAAATTGCTTTTTCCATAAGCAGTTTGTGAGTTTACTGCAGTGGATGTGCACTTTAAAGGTCAACAACTGGGTGTGGTGAAATCGTCGTCCGATTAGATTTACTGCGTGCTTGAAGTCCTGCTCACCATCTGCAGCCCATTTCCCGTACTTTTCCCGATCCCAAGTTGGAATGGCTGTTTTTTTTCTGGATGAATTGAATGGCTGATGGGCACTGCCGGGTTCCTAGAACGAGCATGGCTCCGGGATTTCTCTATCCCCCTTGGACAGCAGGAGAGCAGCACTACAGTCCACCCGTGAAATCAGCCTTTAATCCTCTTTGTATCATAGCAACGCCTCATTTATAGATGAGATGAACTCTACATAACTTGTTACACTTTCCTAGAGGTCCTATTGATTTTGTGTAGTTATTGTTATTATTTATTATTATTAAACCTCCCAAAAAATTGTTACTACTCTTTTCAATCCTCGTTTTGAAGGGTAGCAATGTGTCCTTGGCACTTTGTAGGAAAAATAAATAAATAAATAAATAAAATTGGTGAGGATAAATTTAGTCTTTTCCTAATATGTTTTAGAGCGCAGTTTGTAAGAGTTCCTATAATATTATATGATATTACTATATATTATACGCCTGTATTTTACTATATTGCATTACTATGTATTGATGTGGCATTATTATACACTGCTATATACTGTTTGAGATTATTTTGTACTCTGGTAGTTTTACACCTGTGCTTTCCGCCTGATTTGCAGGGAATCTCCGTGTAAATCGTGTTTTTCGGGAGATTCCACCGGTTTCCGATTAAATTCCGGCTAAATTTCCTCCAGAATCCTACTAAATTCCGCTTATATTCCTCCAGAATTCCTCACACTTTTCCGAGAAATTTAGGAGGAGCTTCCTAGGAATTCAGGCGGAAATCGCCGGTGTGCGAGCACCAGAGTAAGTGAAGTAAGTATTTCTGAGAAAATCTGTGGCGTAAAAGTATTATTTGCTGTAAAAAAGGCTGTGGACAATTATGGTGGATTGCCGGAAGTCATTCAAGCAGCCAACCAGCTACTGGAATAGCAGTAAACCGACATAAAGCAGTACCAGCCTTGGAATACTGCTGGTCAACTCGTCGTCGATTTTTTTTAAATCATCGGGTTACTTTTCCATGAAAAATTTGGGAAATCCTGGATAGAAATGTATTGGTGCACATCATCATATTCTTTTTGGGCTTAAACTTCCTAAAAATACGAAATGATCTTCGTTTTACAGAATTTGCTAGCTGTGTACCGTGGGAGCATCCCTGCAAAATCCTCTGATTAGTCATGACGCTTATCCTGATATCCATGGATTTATGCAGTCAAGAAGTAGCTATCCCACCTCGTTCAGTCTATCTTGCTAGCTTTACAGTTCCTACAGGACCTTATGTGCTTTTTTATGCGCTACAATGTCCTAATAACAAAAGTACAACTCTAAATTGAATACTAGTAGCAATCTTGGCATTAGATAATCATATTGTGCTCATAAGTGCTTGTGTTCTCTACGAGGGCGCTCTAAAATCCGAGCTCCCCCCTCAGACCACAATTTCACATCCCCTTTCCCCTTTTTCTACTCGCCTGCAGCGCTCATTTCTAAGTGCTATACCACTTCAATGTTTTGTAATGTTAGTGCGGCATTAATAATGTGTCAGAATTGCCTTTTAATCTTGATTTTTTAGAAAATTTTAGAGGACTAGACCCGAAGGAGGGACCAAACCCGAACAAAAAGGGAAAGACTGAGAGGGAACTCCAAAAGGCCGTGTGCAAGGGGCGGGATCGCGGCGCGGGCAGAAGCAGGCGACCAGAGCCAGCATGAGGAACCTCTCCGTCTCTGCCCAAGAGAGCCGTGCCGCGGTCCCGCCCTTTGCTCACGGCCGTTTGGAGCTTCCTGTAAATGCCTCCTTATCATTCCTGGAGGAAAGCATTGCTCCCTCTTTTTCAAACATCCGAACTGCAGACTCATTCGGAATTGAATTTTCGAATTTCGGTTAAATCAATAGCTATCTAATACATTATTCGGTCCCAATTGTACGTAAGTATTACGCCCCTCTTGACCGTACCACCGTTCTGGAACAGTCTTTGCTAGCGTGCACTACGTTTCAATGCTATACTAGGGATTAATGGGCGTACTATTTGTACGTGCATGTTATTAAACATCGCCCGCATAATCACGAGAATATTAGCACAAGGCGTGGAGACGACAAGTGGATTAATACCCCTATTTGCTTTCTATCACGTGTTCTAGAACATTTTGTCCAAATTTGAAATATTATAGGCCAAAAGAAGTGGATTTTGAAAGGGACGGGTAATTGTAGCGGAGTATATATTTGCCAGAAGTTGTGTAGAAAATTCGGTATTGGTTTTTCGGTTGAGATAATGTACGCGCCTTCAGTATAACCATTCTGCTGTTGTTCGATGACTGCTTAACTATTTTTTTAAGTGTAATTTAGTTCGATCAGCTGTTAATATGGCTTGGGCACATTAAGTGCATTCGATAAAAATGAGAGTAATATTATACCTAAATTGTGGCCACACTTGCATACATGCATTATGGAAAGTACAAAATCGCGACTCCACCTCTGCTGGTGGTGAATTTATGTCACAGCCCTGAAATTATCGATTCATTTCGTAAATCGTGAGTCGTAACTACTGCTCACATTTTTTTCTTTCCGTACTTTTCTGGATTTTTCTTTCTACTGCTGTCTTTCCTTTGTGTTCTTATGCTCGAACAATTATCACAATGTTCCGCGTCCTGTCCCGCTCCATGCACGTCTCGTTTTGAATACGAGCTGTTCCTCCACATTTTGCATACATATAAATAAATAATCAAATAAATAAATAAGCAAGTTGTAGGGTTGCAATATTAATTATAAGCTCTACTGAGTCTTTTTTTTATAATGAGATCCTATAGAAACTCAAAATGAACCTCTGCGACTATTCTTTCCTGACTAGTACGAAATCCATAGCGAGCACTTTTTCGTGGAAAAGCGAGCCGTTTCACCTCATGTGGATAACAAGGTCTCCAATAATTATATTACGTGAAAAGCCTGATCAACTTTTTCCTCACCTTTAACGTTATCGGGTTTAGCGAATAGATTAAATTAGATTTAGTACCTACAGTGTAACACTGTTAATAGCAGTTACGGTATCAGAATCTAGTTGGTATCTTGACATCAATTTGCTATATGGACACGACGCCTCCACCATAAACTCTTATACTCAGGACCCCAAAAACAAGTTGTCGGCCCAGCTTTGCCCAAAAACAACTTGCAAACAAGATTTTAACTAGCAACTTGTTGTCGACAAGTTGGAGGTCACCATGCCACCCAAAACCAGATTGTCGACAAGCTTCTCTCCGGACAACTAATCGACAAGGAAGAGAGAAACAAATTGTCGATGCTTTTGGACGGACAAGTTGCCGTCAAATTTTTGGGCGAGCAAGTTCCAGATGCGATCAGAAACTTGCTCGCCAAATGCTTGTCGACAAGTCGTTTTTGGGGTTCTGAGTACAAGGATTCTAGGACTGTAGAACTACAATACTGTAGATCTTTGGATATACATGTATTTCAGTAAATGCGATACATACTATACTATTATGTAATACTTGTATACCACATAAGCCTTGACTTAGGCCTCATCTTCGAATCAGCAACGTGACATTCACGTTCTACATTCTATTTTTATTCTATTATTTGTTTATTGCTATTACCTATTACTTATTTATTCTACATTCTACGAGTTCTGAATCTTTTTTCCTCGACTTTCCTTTCATATTTCTATATCTGCGTCTAC
>KN732946.1:0-10288 GCA_000816745.1 Ancylostoma duodenale | reverse complement strand
ATCAAGGTGATCAAGGTGATCAAGGAGTCCGATCCGGTCGGATAACAAAAGATGCGTATTCATCTCCGTTATCCGGCAATCGATACGTATCATTTGTTATCCGACCGGATCGGACTCCGATGAACTATAAATGCAGCTTTTGCTCACCTCATCTTTTACGAAGCCTCGCAAGCCTTGACATGTTCCTGCCAAAGTCTGATTGTTATACAAGAAAGCGAGCAAGCTTTCTTTGTATTTGTCCATATATCTGATAATACAGATATATTCGCAAAAGAATTTGGAAACCGCATTCTCGGTGACGCAGTCCTATTGAAAATATGACGCAGTCCTATTGAAAATATGCTGTCTCCTGGATAAATCGCTGCGAAAAGCGTGAAAATCTTGGAAATTTGCCTTGCTTTTAGCTGTCCCTATCCTATCCCATTTTTTCGACGATTTTCGCCTCCATTTGCCCATTTTCAGCCTTTGCCGCGTTGCGGCAATGCGATCGCCGTGAGCGAAACCTGGGGAAGTGGGGGGGGGGGATCGGAGATGCACGCAACGCAAGGCTCCTGCAGGAGCTGCCAGCGACAGCGCAGCTCATGAGCTGGAACTTGGTGGACGTCGCACCCATTAATTGCGGCTGGTGGTACAGGTGTGGGTACCTCATTGTTTACACCCATTTGTGCATCATTATTATATTCATTCCGTCAGAAACTTCCTCCTAGTTTGCTCGTCTAGACCATCTCTGCTTGAGTTCGTTATAATGCTCTGAGCACTAGTTCCCTTTTCCTTTTTTTGTGTCGTCAGGATAAAGTATTAGTAAAGACAACTGTTTACTCATACACACACATTCTTCCTCACTCTCTTTCAATCTCTAAAAGCAATCCACTAGGCACGCAGCCTACTCCTCTTGCTCTCAGAAACCTACCATTGAACCACCGCTTATTAGCCCAACCAACGGCATCACACTAGTGTCACAACAGCCGGCACATTTGCGCTGCATAACCAGCACATTTTTGGTGCATGAGCACAAAGCGTGTGTCTTCCGGAGTGGTGCGTGAACGAAATCCTGTGCACCAATCAGAATCTGATGGGTTGCCGCATACGATTAGGATTCACAGCATGACCTTGCCTTGGAACGATCATATACTGCTTCGAGCTCTTTGACTACATTGTTGATACGTTGGGCCGAAGAAGTGGCGGTTAGTCGTTTAAAGGCAGCACCCACGGAAATTTTTGCTCCCCAGATTTTTACTTTTCTAGTAACTTTGGCACAAGCGGGATAGTTCTCGTACAAAACGAGCAACGGAAACACCTTGCGTTCAGATTTCTAAAAAGTATTCCTACGTGATGACGATAATTTTGTACGAGTTACCGCGCGCATAGTCTATTTCTTTTGTTGTCCCAATCGCAATGGAATCAGCTGTTTTGTGACTTCGTTGGTGAAATTTACTGCACTTTTCCCACTATGGGTCGTTCTCGTGGTTTTTCTGCAAAGTTCGTCGCTTTTGTGCCCCGCTACCCTTCTCTACTAGCATTTCACGGTGTTTCTACCTGTTTTACTATTGTTCCATCTAGTTTTTGTCAAAATTTCAATTTTTAGTCATTATTCGTTCATTAGGGTATTTCATGATGTTTTGATTTCCAAGTAGCACATTTATTGATTCACATACATTTTCCCAATTTTTATTTCTCCCGAAAAAGGTGCAGAAAGGCAGAAAGACTGCAATTCAGAAAAAATAAGTGATTGCGCGAAGATCCAGCAGGTGAAAAAGGCGACTTTATCGATCTTTCGGTATCGGTCCTCATCCATGGCTCGTGCAACTCGACCACACCTGTTGCACGTTACCGAACTGTAAGCTTTTAAAAGGTGTGTTTCGCTGCTGTTGGAACGTATCAGCTTTGTGAAAATGTTGAGCAGCTTCGATAGCACCAGAACATGCTGAGATATGTGAGACGAAAATTTCCTTGGGTGCTGCCTTTAAGGAGAACATTGGTTTCGTGAACCCACTTTCTTGGAGTCCAATCCGCTAGCCAAGGGTTCCTGGTGAATTCATTTATACGGGTCAAGTTTGTTGCACAAATTTTGGTAACTGTTGTCTGTCCGTACTGCGTTCTGGTTATGGGGAATAATCTCAGTTGGGATCACTTCACCTGCTGGAGAAAGAGAACGGCCTACTTCTCCGTCATGTGACTGAACGACAGGAAAAGATGCTCATTTTCAGAAAGTGAATGCAGAATCTCTTGTTTACTATTTTTATTTTTGACGCACCTTTGAGTGTAGAAAATAAATAGATTAATAACGACTTCTGCAAGACTATCAGAGACAGGCCCGAGAAGCACGACGAACTATCGAAGTACAAATGGACGCAGTTGACTGAGATCCAGAAAAGTACGCAAAAGCGACAGACAGCCTGGATCTCCAACTAACATCCCTTACGGATGTGCTTACAGAGTGACCAGAATTAGTGAAGTAAAACAGAACCTTCTCGAGATATTATGCACGACACTACCGAAGTTGCTGGAAACGAAATATCCCATCGCACCCGTAGAAAGTTTTCATGATCGCCACCAAGTACCAGTAACGAGTAAAACTCCAGTTGTAACGTTGTCTCCAATCCCTATTTCCAAATTCAACTCTTAGATATCGGGGATGGGAGACTTCTACAAGATGAACTGTCTTCTTGCCGCACCTCAGTGGAGAGCATATGAGGGTTAACAGGGTGGAAGAGGTCGCATAAAGGTTCAATACGAAGCGGTCTACGGTCTTACCTACAAGTCGGCAAGTGAGATTGGCGCGCAACTGTCTGGTCATGTCTGTTTTGGAATGTGTCGATGAATTGGAT
This sequence comes from Ancylostoma duodenale, assembly GCA_000816745.1. Classification (NCBI taxonomy): domain Eukaryota; kingdom Metazoa; phylum Nematoda; class Chromadorea; order Rhabditida; family Ancylostomatidae; genus Ancylostoma; species Ancylostoma duodenale. The sequence continues at coordinate 7,460 of KN732946.1, read as the reverse complement.
TGACCTTCTGAGTATGATAAGATACATATTTGAGACAAACAGTTAAGAGTGGTACTAAAGGATGCGTCAAAATCATTGATGAACTCTTTTTCGAAACAGGCTCGTTCCTTGTAGAAGCTGGAAGCAGTTACGAAGGCATCGAGGGAGCGTATAGCCTCAACGGCGCAATCAGGCCCACTTTTTCCGGATCTTGCACAGATCTGACTGCAGGGGTCTAGTATTTATGTGAAAAAAGCACAGCTTTCAATTCCTAAGGAACCCATATGGGGTAGCCGAAAGATTGAAATACGGACTACAAGAAAGCCACTCATGTGCTACTATAAAGTTGTTCAAGTCAATTCTTGAAACCCCTGGTGGTAGTATTTTGGCCGAAATTGCCATCTTCATCTGAGGTGTAAGTCCCAATTAAGAGCCAATTAACAGTCAACCATGACTTTTAGAAATATGTCTGCTGTTCTGGATGTGGTATAACCATTCATCAAGCTTGGATCGAAAATTGCCACCTAAGCTAGAGCGAATATCGAGCTTTCATCGACATCTCCAGCATGAGATCGCATGACGCTGACTTAGCGCTAAGCCCGAGCTCGGCAATAATTAGTCAGCGTGCGCGAAAGAGTGCATAGAAAGGCGAGACGCAGACATTCTGCGAAATCGACAGCAAAATGTACCCCTTGGTACATTTTGCTGTCGATTTCGCAGAATGTCTACGTCTCGCTTTTCCACGTACTCCGATTTCGCTGGCAATTTCGCCGACACAACCGCGCTCCGAGCGCGCATGTCCCCATCCTGCACTTCATTGATTAGGAGGTACAGGGAATGCAAATAAGATCATTACACACTATATTCTTGACCGGAAACAATTAATCACAGATTGTTTGGGATGGCGTAGTGGTCAAGAGGCTTGTTCATCGTGGAATCGGTCGATGGTTCGACTCCGCTGCAGTGGCACAGCTTTGCATGCGATTTTTCATGTGATTTCTGCATAGCTTCATTTATTCCGGCTAGTTTCCAGCTAGCGGCTCCAACCATCAAGCTAGAGGATTCTCCAACGCTGATTGGTGAAAACATTTTAATGTGCTTACGAAGAATAGAACTGTCGTGTGCTGGGTGGTGTAGTGGCTAGGTTTGGTCGCACTGAGGTCGGTCAATGGATCAACACCTCTGCAAAACAAGTTCTTTGAAACTGTGCTTTGCACACAGTAACTAAGTTGCAGTTTGTTTTTCAAACTAACAGTGAAGCGGTGAATCACCCATCGTTTAGTCAGTAATATGCACAGGTCGAAGCTTGGATCCTCAAACAATTTCTTTTCGTACCACTGCTAACTGGAAAGTCTAGTGTGGAGCAGTTAGGCTGTACTCTAATCCCTGATTGGCCTCAAACATGGCCCAGTTCTGCTTGCAGCGGCTGAGAGGGAGGAGTATTCACGATCCTACGTGAGGTTCGAAAACGAGCCATTCTCGGAGAGCCGGTTTAGGAGACTTGATGAGTATCTTTGGGCAAACACTAGAAAATCGCATGGATAAAGGGCGAAATGTGCAAAAAGTCACACATTTCCCAGAATTCCGTAATCGAATTCATGTTGTAGTTGCCAATTCCCTGCGCGGAAAGATTTTGCATCTACCATGGCGCAGTAGAATGTGTGCACAGTTCTACGTAGATGCTGGGGGATTCCATTCTCACGGCGTTCAGGTGTTTTGCAACGTCTCACTTACGAGCTGTAGTTTAAGGCTGATAGCATCCACTGGCAAATACAGGTGCAATGTGGTGCGGAAATAGTGTTGCCCATCCTTAGGGATTTAGTCGAGTGATTGGTTCCCTTCAATTCCAGTGTTTTGTATTAGAGATGCCACTTGAAATGTGGCGATTAGATAAAAATTTCCTCCCCGTTGGCAATCGTAAGTCGCACTTAGCTGTTGTCTGAAGTTGTTCATTAAGTGCCAACTTCGATCAAATTACTACCACCCCTGGTCCACACCATTTTCGTCTCTTGACTGAAGCCAAGCCCTGCCAAAGTACATATTGCAATATCTTCTTATGGGAAATGAGCCAATCAAGTGATTGTCTCCTTAGAGCATTACTTGGATGAGAAATAAGAAATTGAAGAAATTATCTGCAGTGAAGCATAGATGCGTTTCTTTGGCGATTACGCGACAAGACTGGCGAACAAGGAAAAAACTTCGTGTGGCACTTGTAGTCTAGGAGCTAACCTTTTCATCGTAAGATTGTCAAGTTGCTGAAGGCTAAACACTTCATGAATTTGAACGAAAGTGGACGTGATTCGATTGCTGTTCTGCGGCAATGCTCTCTCCTGACGTCATAGTCGCTGGTTTCACAAGGGGAGAGCTCGCTCTCGAACAAGAGTGGCTTTTTTGTGTTCGTTGAGGCAGTTGTTTTGGATGCGCTTATGGAAGATTCCTCGAATGTTGTCTATTTTACAAAATCGTTCCAGTGCAGTCAATTTTATGGAGTGGCCTTACTTTCCAGACTCTGGCGAAAATACTGACATGTTGGCCAGAATATCGTAAATACCATTGCCAGTCTCAGCCCATATGTAAACACATTCAACTTCTACTGCCAATCATCCTTCCAAGGATTCAAGAATATCAAACTTGGACTGTCCCACATGCATAGTTACCATTTCCGAACTCCTTAGAAACAAGTTTTGCTTACCTGAAAAAGCGTCAGTCCTAGACGTTTTCTGCGAAATGTTAGGTAATTTGTGCGAGCGATGAGAGAGGTAATGTTACACAGCAAATAATCGGAAGCTGTGTCAGTTCGAAGTCATGGAGTAGTGAGCCAAAAATGAATGGTTTAAATCCTGTTTGTGAGCAAAGCCGAAAGATTCACACGTGAATTGAAGGGTATTTGCATTCTACAGTATAGTTGCAACCAAATATTCATATTCGAATAAACATTCAAAGAATCGAATATTCCAATATTCGAATAGTCAAATATTTGAGAATGTCCACATACTCGAACATATTCGAATTCGAACATTTGACAGGTGGCACTGTTCGAATATATTCGAATTGTTCGAGGCCTGTATTAGATATTCGAAGGTATTTTGAGATACAAAGGGCAGTCACCTTTGCTAAGGTCCTAAGGCTGGGACATTAACAATGTTTGTGAGGCGAAAACTCGTCACAATTGCAAAGGAGTTGACATGAGAAACCCTAAGCTTGAGGAGTACCTTTATTTCGGAGCATGACCCTTCACTTGTGGACTTTCCACCGTCTGCTTACTCTGGATTAGTGGAGTGCTCTTCCAGTTCGTTGAAATTTTAATTTTGCTGCGGACAAGATCTCAGCCTTCGGACCTTGGTAAAGGTGCCTGCTCTTCTGTGTCTTGAACTGGCTCGAAGATCCAAAGAAGTACTCAGCACTCAAGTAATATCAGTAGCGAAATTAACATGTGGTGTCAGTGAGTAGTTACTCCTCCCTCACATTAGGTAGAAGTTGTCGAATATGGGACATTAAAAAAACCTTCCATACTAAGCAGTACAGAAAGGAAGAACATCCACAGATGGATAGTGGTAGTGAAAACTGTCTGAGCAACGACATGTTAGTGAGCACATACAGGGTGGCGAAAAATTACGTGCGCGTGACATTGGACTCCGTTTTATTTTTTGTACGAAGCATTCGTGCATACTTTTTCTTTCTTAAATGTTTATTTGTTAAGCAGGAACATCTCAATTTTATCTTTCAACAAGACTGGGCTCCAGCCCATGGAGCCAAAACAGCGATTCACTTCCTGGAGACCAAAATCAGCTCTTTTTTACTAAAGATTTGTGGCCTGTCAACAGCCCGGATCTGAACCCATTGGACTCTTCTGTTTAGGGTTTACGGAAGAGCAACTTAGGAAATGTGAAAAACCTGGTGGATTTGCGAAGAGAATTGATCAAAATTCGAAACAACCTAGACATTAACTACCTGTGCCGCACTGTCATGAAGAAACGAATTAACGCCCGCATCAAAACTAGTGGCGGACACTACGTAATTTCTTTGTAATTATGAAATGTTGCGTTTCTCTAACATGTCATCGCCAGGTCGCTATGATTTATTACTTTGTTAGCCGAACACGACATTATTAATGTAGAGACGACTAGGGCATTTATGCCCTCTGTTCAGTACTGATGCAACCGTCAAGCAAAAAATTCACAGAGGGCCATTTCTAGGTTGGCCTACACCCGCGGCAAAGGGTTTGCGAGCGAATTTATCGAAGCTTGGGCTCGGGAACGGAATTTGAGCGAGCTCTGTCTTGGACTACTTACAATTAGGGTTTTTAACATCTCGTGAGCTTTTTTTCATGAAAGCACTGAATGTTTTTAGAACGGGCACCAACTTTTAACACGTTTTAGTGTGTTGTTCTGAGAAGGTACTAGACTGTATGGCAGTAATCCTAGAAACAGCGCACAAAATGGTAAGGAAAGTGCCTGTCCGCGCCTCTGTATCGGGCGAGATTTTCACTGGGCTAAGCGGTAGGATCGGTAGGCCAAATGCAATGCGGATGATTCGGACGGTTCTGCTTGTGGAGTTACAGGGAAATCAATTGAAATTTCCAAAAATAGAGGCGCGTCGTCTACACATCTTTAGAATTCCCAAAGTTCCTGAACGCAGCAAGCACACCCGCGCCCTAGCACAGACATCTTGTTATCTTCACAAATTTTTTTACAGTCTTCAAAAACGAAATAAAAGATTTGCAGCAACTTATCACTTTGAAGCTAACATTTATTCGATAATAGAGTTAGTCGAATATTCGAAGGCCGTAATATTCGAATACTTTCAAAGCTTCCAGTTCGAATATTATTCATCCGTTCGAATGGTTGCGAAGGACTCGAATATTCGAGACCAATTTCCGAATATGTTAACTATTTTCTTCAGGAATTTAACCGAGAATTCAACCGAGAATTTCCCCTGCACCCCATTTCTGTGTTTTCAGATTTTTTGGGCTCTTTTCCTTATTTCCTATTGCTTTCTTAACTCTGCTTCCCCAGTGATGTTCATTCCATAATTATTGCCTCCAGCGTCGTGCGTAGGGCAGTTACTCAGTTGCAGCAGGACGGAAATTCTGTTCTGCATTTTCGCGGAAATCTTGTTCAAAAAGTGTAGAGCTTGGGGAATCCGCTCCTGCCCACAAGCCAAGTTTCGTTCAAGATTGAAGCAGTGAGCGTTTGCCTCACATGCATGGAGACTGTCTCCAGTACGGCCCTATTTGAATTTAATGATGTCTTCCTGTGGTCTCTTCTGCAGAGTAAAACTCGTCCTATTTGCCATAAAAATGTGGACTCTCCGAAAGTTGCCCTAAAAAGAGCCTGGTACGTGTCTGCCTGCTATAAACACGTGTAGCATTTAACATATTCTCGACTTTACGCTCTTGACACGGTGTGTCACATGGGACACACCCGTTTCCGCACATGTGGGACCCGTGCTCGACCGCTTGAGCACGTAGTAGGAATTTTTCCTCCGCCGCATAATGCCCCGAATTTGCGCAAATCTGAACCCAATATGACTGCTCCACAGAAATATAACTCTGAAAAGAGCGTGCTCACTCGGTGGAGCACGCGGTGAGAGATCTATAGTCAACGTTTTGACCAGTGGACGGTATTTCGAAGTCTGATGAGCTTCAAGGTTTGTTGAGCCATTTATGAAAACTTGAGTTCTTTGCTTGATATTTGATAACTTAGTAATAGCGTCAAAACTTCAGTGCACGAGTAATTTTCGGCCATCTTGTACAATAGTGCAAGTGTGGTTTGATGCTGTGCCACCTTGCAGTTATTGAATTTTCCCTCGTAATTCAAAGTTCAGATCGTTTACCTCGTTTTGATTTTGCTTGTGCGCAGGGAGACCTTGAAGTAGAAGCAAAAACGCCGGAAGGACGAATGATTCAGCTATTTAACAGCCAACTAGCAGGTATGCACGCAGTAGAGGTCGTTACACTTCCGTCTGGGAAAAACAGTTCACAGCAAATTTCTGCTGATGCTTTCTGCCGTAGCAGATGAAAGACAAGACGACGGTAAAGGTCGAGAAAGTACTGAGTGTGGATCTCACGCGGAAGTAGTCGTTGTGGGTAAAGGCGGAACTACAAATGAAAGGAGTTCCTTCTCTGATAACTGTGCAGCACAAACGCAGCCCCAACGCGGTAATGGTTCGGTTAGAAACGCTAGCAGCAACGGTTGACAGTTGCTGTCATCCTCCCCTCCATTGCTGCTCAAGCTTTCGCCCTCTTAGCAGCAATGGAGGGGAGGATGGCAGCAATGGAGGGGAGAATGGCAGCAACTGTCAACCGTTGCTGCTTGCGTTTCTAACCGAACCATTACGGCGTTCGGGCCGCGTTCGTGCCGCGCAGTTATTAGCGTTGTTGAAGTTGTCCAAACCCAGTGAAATGTCGATGTTTGAGAGAGAGTAAATCGTTCCTGGCCTTTAAGACGTGATTGCTGTTCCCAGAAACTTTCACATTTCGAAGTTTCTCCCTTTGATTTGAAAATTCCGCAACAGTCCTGAGTCACCATCGCTGAACAATTACAGTATGTACGGAGTACACAGAGTCTATCCAAGACAGTATGCGCGCAGTTTCCTTTTCCTCAGCACAAAGTAGCAAGGTCTTCCCGTTACCAACATCATCGTCAGTGTTCCTTCAGCAGCAAACACTGTATTCTCACGTTTGAGGAAGGGGTATAGACACGGGGCAGAACGGATTCTTTGCTTGTTCCGGTGTTCTGCAAAAGCTGCGTGACGCTGTAAAGTGGACATTTCTCTGCGTGCTTCGAAATGGTCACACCTGATGTTTTTCTGTTTGATCCAGTTCATTCTCTGGGGCTTCAGATTTTTGAAATAAATGGTCTAACTATGAAATTGTGTCAAAAATTAGCGCATAGCTCATTTTCGAGATTGAGAATGTTCTGAAAAGTGGTGTTGTCAATGTTCTGAGGTGGTATCTGTCCAAGTATGTCCCTGCGCCATTCGCACCGCATTGTCATCTTTGTGGTAGCTAACAGCTACGAAGCAGATAGAGCAACGGAAGATGGAGTGACGCAGAGCGTTTTCGGAATTATTTATTTATGTACTTGTTTATTTGCTTATTTATGAGGACCCATGAGAGGAAAGATGAATGAGCAAAAAAGACTTGGTAGAGAAAATAAATTAATAAGAATCCAATATCATTTTGACAACAAAAACAGAACTAAGCTTGGAACAAAACTTTGAGAGTTGCAGCTTGTGGATTTGGAAATGCAAAGCCTAGGCTAAGCCTTCGCCATGTCTAGGTCGCAACCAAGTCAAAGATTTATAGGTTTCAAAGAAAATTTTCAGATGGCCTCGGAAAGAATGGTTGCAAAGTCAAGCAATGTTTTGCGAGTAGGGTAGATAACAAAAAGACATCATCCAGTCATCCCCGATAATCTGAGCAACATTGTTTTTGGGAGAGTGACCGAAGAGTCTGTTCCTGAGAGAGCGGTAGAGAG
>KN732945.1:0-10123 GCA_000816745.1 Ancylostoma duodenale | reverse complement strand
CGATCAGCATCTTCATCTGCTTCAACATCGTTAGCTTTTTGCTTTCGCGTTGACCGCCTCTGCGACTAAAAAAGGTCATCAGAACCAATAATTAAGCGCCGAAATCGGCAAGGGTAACGCATTCTTTCCGATTTTTTGTCTCTTTTCGAAGCCTGGCTATTGGATATCAATAATTATTGAATATATTGAATGCCGCGAATGTTACGGTAGCCTTTACCTTCTTTTCCTTTACAGGTTTGCCCGATCGAGCTCGCTTCTCTTGCCGGATGAGTTCTTGCATCTCTAAATCCTCGTCACTGACCACTTCCACAACCTCTTCACTAGAAAACAACACAATGACTGAAAGTCAAAAAGTTATGTAATATAGCAAGCCCTCAATAAGTGACTGGACTTACTCGGACAACCCATCGGCTTCCTCCGACTTATCTTTCATAGTTGGCATCTTTGGTTTGTTCTCAGAAGATTTTAGGAGACCTTCCCTCTTCGAAGCAGCTCGTTGTGAAACAGGAACTCCTCTTAGAATAACCTCACCAGAATTCAATATGCGCACATCTGTCTCATCAACGCTTTCGAACCTTATCTGCAAACTTCTCGAATTTTAGCTGACATGAAAACAAGGTGATTAAAAAAAACGCTACCACTTTCGGACGAAAGGAACCAGTTAATCGTATCAGCTCTTCACTTGAGAGACTGGATGATGAGTTTCGACGAGAGAGGGACGGCACAGGAGAATCGCAGGGGAGAGGAGGCCTCTAAAATAATACTTCGGTAATCAGAAACATCATGAAGTCACACCATTCAAAGGCATAAACATATGAGGATGCCAGACCAAAAAAAGTTGTCACTGCAATACGGATCTGCCTGTAGCAGGTCAAGTAGTGCAGGGCAGCGCGCCAAAAGGATTCGAACCAGACGCGTAAGGGGCTGCGAGAGTGTGCGACTGTGAGGAGTGCACGCGCGGAAACAAACGAGAGACACAGTGTCTGCAGTAGAAGAGCTCAGGAGAACAACACAATCACCGCATTTTGCACACATGTCATCGTTCCAAGTCCTTTTCGAGGCATTCCGCCCTATCATGTATCTTGATGGATAATCACTGGGAACGAGCATGGTAGAAGTGCAGATCTATTACGTAACGAACTGTGCAAAAGTCGCGATTTGGATTCCACTAAGCAATTGCGGGAATAACACGGCCGTTACTCAGCTTGTGACATGGTCATTGAACGGATCCCGAACTTGTTTTCCTTAATTTCAAAATCCAAGGTGGTTAAAAATTACGGAGACAAGAGTGCGATGCGCTTTTTCGACATCTCGAGTTTTGGCGTTTTGCATTCAATCTTCTGCTGTTCACCTGTTCAATCGTATACCTTCTTCCAAAACAATACCTTATGCTATGGATTTTGTGGATGGAAGGGCCGTCAGTCAAGCTCAGTTCTATCACCTAATTACACTTTTTGTGTAGTGGGCCGTCAGTCAAGCTCAGTTCTATCACCTAATTACACTTTTTGTGTAGTCCATATAGGCTCATATGTTGTGCTAACGTGTAAGATTTTGCAAAGATGTCACCTACCAGTACATCGAAGAGTACAAAGAGTGAAAGGCAGAAAAATAACAAAATGATCGCGAAATGCCACCTATGCGGTCGTGAGATCCAAATATGAGGTGCGGAAAGACCGAATTTTACCATGCTCTGAGCCTGCATAACAAAACAAGTCATCAACATTAGTCGTATAATGAGGGAAATTGTCTTTATAAACATAATACTGGATGTTCGTATAATGAGGGAAATTGTCTTTACAAACATAATACTGGATGTTCGTAACAACAGTAAGTTATAGTCCCTTCCCTAAACACTTGGAAAGGACCGGAAACAGCCCAAATAGGACTTTTTATGCTGGTTTTGCGCCAAAAACCATGTCCACTTCCTTGTAGCTATTATTGTCGGGACTTATTCACTTAGAATTCTCGTTGTGGCTTTCATTCAAGTACAAAACCTTATATTCGTTTGTTTTACCTGTAATAAAATTGCTTAGCCCTTGGAGAAAACGCTTCTAGACACGCGGGATTTCTTGGCGATGCTATCTCTGCGCCATCGGAGGCGCTTACTTCAGATTCTCCAGGACTTTCCTAATCGGTGTTAAGAGAATTCGAGAAATATTATGGTAGATTCTGTCCGTTGTTGAGTGAAGACTACAACACTAGATACACATCTCTTAGTGAGTCTCCGCAATTTTGGACCACTTTGTCGCACGTATTCGAAGCTACTAGTATAAATGTGTTATACAAGTAATTTGATAACATTACACAGCTAATATCAAATTTGAATGCTCGTTATCCTGAATTCACGTAGGAATTCCGATGTTTTTTTTTTCTAATCATCGCACGAAACAAAACTATTATGTGCTCATTTGCTTGAATTTGCATATTCTTTTTTTTTTAGGAGAAATGGGTTTTAATTTCCACAAAGACGCTTAAAGGCAGCGCCAGTCGGAATTCTCGACTTCGAGTTGAACAGCCAATAGTGACACAGATTGTCAGCTTATCATAAATCTTCAAATGAACAGAAGGAAACATGACCAACTTGAGAAGAAATCCAAATCGAGGTCACTAATACAATAGCCTTGCCCGCGCCAGCGCCCACAGACCGCGATTACTTGTACAAGGGTATGGAGCGTTATACCTGGGGTGGGCGGCACGGTCGAGCTCTGTGATTGACCAGTTGGACGAATTAGCCAATCGTAGAGCTGCACATCACCACCCTTTCCAGGTATACGCTCCACACCTCTCGTACAAAGCGCGTGTGACTTCCTCGTGGCGGGAATGTCAAACCGAGCGCCCTTAGTAGCAGATGGAACAACACTTCAATCTCTTCAATTTCTCGTCTGTTTCGCGTTATTTCACTGCTGGATACTACGTTCCTCACGACGAGTTCTAAGTTCCTCAAAACCCCGAAATCAAACCAAATTTCAAAAATTTGAGGATATAAGAGTGGGTGCTGCATTTAAGGACTACCTCAGCATGCATTAAAATCACTGAAGGAACCGTAGAAAAAGGATGAAAGCATCTATATTTCAGAGGATTCTGGATTAAGAGAAAAAATTCACACTTTTATTCGAAAAGAAAAAACAGAGATTGAACAGTGTAAACTAACTTCTGGTGATGAGGCCGTAGCAGGCTCTTCTTCCATCTGGCTGCATGATGTAGAACGTTCACCACCACTGCCTGTTATGATCTCGCTGACCTGCTGACTATTATCGACATTTTCCATTTCGCCTTGGAGACCATCACTGGTGTTCCTTTTCGAAGTCCTCTTATGTTTTTCACTACCTCCGTTTAACAACTCAGCAGTGTGTTCACTATCCGATGCACGAGGACCAGGAACGGATGAACAAGGACCTTCGTCAGCACTCATCTGAAAACCAAAGTTAAAGACCGCATATACGCCATCACTCGTGTGAACCTTAGCATAAGTGTATCGTTATCGTTATTATTGCTCGTTGTTAGCTGTCCTGCTCACACAAGACACAAATACTAGGTCAACGTACGACTAGAAACTCACTATCAATGCGCGGATAAGTTGAAAGTGGGAACATATAAGACAAAGTATATGATAAACCGATGATGTCTAACAATACGATAAACTGATAATGTGACTCGGTAAACGAAGGGAGCTGGTCCGCATTTGTTGGAATCAAAATCTCATCTTGCTCTAACTCTCACAAAAATGCCGTTTTTGGATGAGTTGGAGATCCAAATTTCAGGGAGAGCTGAGAAACGGGCACTCCGGAGGTGGCCGTGAAAGCCACACCGGTCTACAAGTCTTTACGTGTCTGATCGATTTGATCTACCAGTTGATACGTGGAGCACGCCAACAGTTCTGTCGACCGAATTAGTACAGCCCGCAAATGTTTAATGTCTTGGAACTGGGGATGAAGACGTCTCTAGAAACATGACTACAAGGTACTCGGATCAGCGCATCGGAAACGTTCAGGTTCTGCAACGAGTAGTACGTAAATGAGGCAAGTCCATCATATCCTATATCCGAGAAATGTGTCTAGCAAAAACCAGGCTTCTACACCACAGTTTCAAGACTATGCAGATCGTGCTAAGGAAGTGCTTGTGGAATTAGAAAAAAACTAAGCCGAACCTCGTTCTCGAACGTACATAAGACGTCCGAAATATTAATAGCCTTAACGTGATCCAACATCTCTGCCTGCTGATCTGCTGTCGATGTCTGAAAAGGTTGAAAACTCCAGATACATTTCACTTAGCATTTTCCTGCTAGTGAAACTGGCAAATGTTGAAAGGCAGCGCTAACGGGAATCTTTGTGTTGGAGATCTCGCTAATTTCGGAGCATTAAGGGACGTAGAACTCAATCTGAGGATGAGATGTGCGAGAAATCCACGAAAACGAGGTGCTGTCTTTCAAGGGGCTTATCCCACTTTCTTGACGTTCATGAATCCCGCCACGCGAAGGTCATACGTGCGTGTATATATTATACATGCGAGAGAGGTCGCGTGAACTGCTGTGGACAGGTTTCTGGTATCTAAGAAGTGCAAAAACTGCTATGTCTCATCCTGGCACATTTGGATTTGAAATACAGGACATGCAGTGTAATATGCAACACCTAATTCAACTGATAAAAGACTTTTAATAGAATTAAATTGCTTACCATGCCCTCTTCTTCAACAGGTAAGTCCATATCCATATCGTTTTCCACTCTGGGTTCCATAATACGACTTGTCCCTTCTGCCAGGGAAGTAGGTGGGCTCTCCTCCATAACGGCGTCACCTTCAACTGGCTTGGACAAGGATGCCGGCGATGTACCATGTGGGGAAGTCCTGAAGTTGTGGCTCCTAAGTTAATGGCCTCTCAAGATCGCATCGACTTGGTTGGGAGAAAACGTGCAGAAAAAAAAAACGTCCGAATAGATACAAGTGCAAATTCTCAGAAGCGATTTCTAGTGGGATCATTATTAACATAGGCTTCTCCTACAATAATCTCGATGTGGGAAGTTCATGTGTTGTCATACACAGTGGGCGACCATAAGTATGATGAAGAGCACGAGGACTCCCACATTATCTACTTCTGAGGTGTTGTCGAATTTCACTACTTCATTTAAACCTGTGATGGCATCACAGCACAGTTCTCCATACGTCATTAAGCACCTCAAATTTAAAATCTAACTCAATTTACCTATAGCGCTCTGACTGATCGAGTTCCGCTGCTTTCCAGCTACTGACAATTGAGTTGTGCTTCTTCTGATACACCGTGTGGACATTTGCGATTAGTGAAATCGCATCAACATTCTTCTTAATTAAAGACTGAGTACTGGTGCCTGCCTCACGTTTAGCCTTCTCTAGTTGTTCACGAGCCTGGAATTTGTACTAAACATGCTATGGCAACGAATATCTAATTTGTTTTAAGTAGGTGCTATACTCCACGTGCAGTGCAGCAATTTGCGTTGCTGTCGCCGGCTACATAATACATACTACAACACCGGCACCTATCGACTGCGGGCCTTGACGACCGACATTCGCGTCTGTCGCCGATTTTGGCGACCTAGGGTCGCACCTAGGTACCTGCCAAACGGCGACGCAGAATGCTACAATCCACTTGTAGTATCGGCTACCTCACCATAAGACGCACGGAACCATACAATGAAGGATATGCTGAGGGGCGTTCCCGAGATATTACGATTTCGAAAGAAATTCGTACTTGCGAATGTAGAAGAGGGGGGGGGGGGCTTTAGATGTGATCGAACGCATATTAAGAATCAAAGAAAACTGCACATTCTTCTTTGATCGACTCACCAAAGAAACTTTTTCTAATTGCTCTAGCAACATCGTCTCATAAGCCAATAATCCACTGAGTATTTGATCGGTTGCCACGTCTGGTTCGAGCCTCTCATCTCTATCACTAGAAAAATCTCGGGTGAAAGTTCCGGAATGCATATCAACTTTGAAGCTTGGCTTAATTATCTGTCGTCCAAAGACACATAATCCTACTTGACAAGAAACTTACTGGGAAAGTTCATCGTTTGGCAGCAACTGAAGAACATCGATCGCATCCCCCATGCTATCTTCTGGTTCTGCAGAAGTCGATTGGCCCATGTGGCTGTCAACCATCTGTAGTACTGAGAAGATTGTCGACATTGCAATTACGACTAAAATTTGTCAAATGGTCCGAAAGAGGTCGAAGTTTGTGAAGAAGCTCACCCTACAACATGTTGTTGGAAACGTGGAGAATCTGAAACATACAGATTCCGGCATGTTTAAATGACGAGTACTTCACTGTAAAATCATCATTCGGATGGGTGATGAAGAGAACATCGATATAGTCGTAGGTAAAGACATTGGAGGTGATCAAAATTCAAAGCCTGAAATCTCAGCAGATTCTGAACACTTAGCACAGGGCGCAGCACAAGGTGGTCATTGACCATCAGGACTTAGTAGCGTCCTGCAGATTCAGGGGGCTTAGCATCAATGGCCGGGGCGTACCCAACAGCTAACCGTCTACTGATGTTAGACACAAGCAGATTTCAGGAAGGCACGTCTGGAGGATCATCAAAATCGTGGCTGAAGATCACTTTCGTTCAATCATTTACTCGATCCCTACCCTGCACTCTGGCGCGCTCCAGTGATAATCAGGTGTTGCTCAACCTGTAGGAGACATATCATGTTGAAATTTTGATTGGAGATGCGCACTGCACCAACAAGTATCCCCACGAAGGGGCACCCTTCGTTTTTGAGAAAGCGTCTTCGTTTTTGAAAAAAACCCGTCTTTAATGGTCAAAAAGTGGTTTTTGACCATTTTTTGACCATTAATGACGGTTTTTCTCAAAAACGAAGACGGTTTCTCAAAAACGAAAGATGCCACTTTGGGGGAGAGTTGATGCCCTTAGGCGCTTCTCTTGAAGTTGACAGCGCATCGGAACACTTCTTCAAACGAGAGAAATTTCCCGGAAAAGTTCCGGGTTTCCGAAAAATAACGCGCTCCAGTAACAATTTCTCTATCTGACAGGTCGATTATCGGACACTTACCACCCGTGCGCGTCAGGCCCCGGTGAGACAGTGTATAGAAGGCGTTTGCTCACGGTCTTTTCCTAGGAAGGACAGGTCATCTTTGGCCTAATATGCCTAATAGGGTGTAAGAGTGAGTTAGGGCTCCTTGTGAACCATGTTTGACTGTTTCTTCCCAGGTTCAAAAAGGCAAAACGGCCTGACGCGACGCGTGCGGGTGGTAAGTGTCCGAAGACCTGACAGGTCCTATAACAAGTTTCAACGAGTTCTGGCGGGGTCATACAGTTCCGCAGTGGGATCGGTTTTTCGAGTGATTTAGCTTGAATTTGAGGTTGGATTAGGCTGTCTTCGCTAAATGGCACGCATTTCTTGCTGTAACATCATTTGTCGTCCTCACTAACGGCAGTTTAAGTCACTTTTTAGTGCTACCTTCTTTTCCTGAGGGAACCCTAGTATGTAGGTACTTAGCAGCCCATTTCAGAATCCGACTGAACTTAGTACTCCGAAACCGACACTGACCATCTAGTGCCGTGGCCTGACTTAGCATAAGATGATTCCAGAGGATCGCACAAAAATCTGCAAGCTGTTCGTGTCTTCATTTGTCAGACTAACGCGTTTGAACAAGTTCAAACATGTTGAAGAAGGGCGCGGCTTTCACAGATATTGGGTTGGGGAATAAGTCCGTTCGGTTTTTCATGGGTATAAAAACCACCATTTTCCACGAACATTGTAAACCCACACTAAATGAGTTGCATAGCTCCTTCCCTCTTCTATTAATGCTGCCAGAGACAGGGCAGCTGGTCAGCTCCAAGTCTACGAAAAATTTCTCTGTTTGAGATGACTAAATTTGTAGCCCGCAACCGCAACTCTTGGACAAAGTTTATGAAATGAATAGGAAGCTGAACGAAATAAGCTGTGTATGACTGCACTAAACCTCTAGAGTCGGTAGTAGTGGAAATCAACTGCATTCGAGTTTCTTTTTAGTCATTTTGGTAAAATTTGTATCGTCTGTCCGAAAAGACGAGTCCGCCCAGCCATGCGGAATCCAGGCTTGCTAGCAATCCACGTCATCTTCTCCAGCCTGCGTATCACGTTTCATCGTTATCTTCATGGTATCCCAGCCGCGCCGCCTCTCAATCCCAGCGTGCGTGGGCGGACTCGTCGTTTCGGATAGACGATATAGAGGAGTCGAGCATACCGAATGTGGGCGATAACCACTTATCGAGCATTTTGGGATTTTGCGCAGAATGCGTTTGCTAAACTTGAACACTGTTGAGAGTTAGCATTAATAGTGATTATTCCTTACATCTAAAGCGGCCTTAGTGGATAATCGCCTTTATTTCCTACAATTTAGGCGTCCAGAACAAAAAGCAACTTTAAAGCCAAATTTGCCCTGTTTGAAGTGGGTTTACCAGTCCTATGCTGTCGTTTCAGCAGTACAGATTCCTCTCCAAACGCCATGGATATCCCTGGCCAAATTAGCCACATTTGATCCACGATTGAAGTCGAACGATAGTCGGTTGCGGGGAAGTTCAATTTCGTCGACTTGGGTGGTCACAATCCATGCGATAGAAAGCGAGGTAAAGCGAGAATTAAGGAATGTGATTAAAATGGTTGCAAAGACCAAGTCAAGAGCTACAAAATGGGCTATAGTGGCTAGTCAAGCGAGGTTCAAATCATCGTGGAAAAACTAGTAAAACAACCGAAAGAACTTATTCCCTAACCCAATATTTACAGGTGACTGCAGTGGTCCGGACCCGCTCGCACTCGTCACAATACCCTTGCCTGATAGCATGGTATTGACTCTTTTATGGTGCTTCGCTGTTGTTCTCAGTGCTTTCAGGAGGTTATATGTACGTCCGTGAACGTTTCGGAACCAATCTTGAGCGCCACTCCATCCTTGACCAATATTCCACCCGTAGCTGGAGAAACTGCACAGCATGAAATCAGACGCGAAGTCACTGATTCAGTCTTAATTCCTTATGAGCATCGTTCCGCAATCTAATGGTCTAATGTCATGTCTCTCCCTGAGAATGGGTCGCCAAATTTTCGAAATTACTTCAAAATACAAATAAAAACCTTGTATTGGTTTATTTTTAATTGTTTATCTTACTATTATTTTTTAGCATTTTTATTAACCATGTATTATTATAATTGATATTTTTATTAATTCTATTTTCCATCTGAGTCCCCAAAGCGGCGGAGACCCGACTTTTTTCGCAGCCCCCCCCCCCCCCCGCCCACTTTCTGCGTCCTCCACTGCTCCACAACTATGTATGTTTTCCAGGGAAACATACTGTAGCATTGCAGCCGTTTCGCTATGGTGAACCGTTAGTTCCATTATGTCGTGATGCGCATCATGTAAATTTTAATGGGCTGTGGCGGAGGAGAACCGTCAACGGTTACGAGCTGCTAGGATATGTGTACTGAGCGTCAAAAAGTGTCAAAGCCATTGGATCTACGCAACCGAGTCGGTGGTGCTCATACTGATGGTGTTTATGTGTATACAGTGCTGTAGTTTGAGACAGACGGATCTCCACAATGCTCACCCTCTTCCATGTCGATATTTCTAACAAGCAGATCATGGGTCGACATGTTACACTGACACTAGTCCACGTGGACTGTAGCACCCTGTGTCGCCCGTCGCTGGCGACTGTGACATTGGTGCCCATCAATTGTGGGCGAGGTGTCATGGCGGCGACTGAAGTTGGCGACGGGCGATCGCCAACGTCAGCAACCGACCGTCGCCGGTCTTGGCGACCGATTATCGCATATTGTTGGCGACTGTGATGTCGGAGGCTATCGATTGTGATCGGTTGCCAAAATTGGTGATCGGCAGCTGCCGTCGCCAGCGACGCAGGGTGCCGTACTCCACGTGGACTATAGCGACATCATGATGAGGGTCACAGACGTACTCGCGACGGAACTCAGACGCAGCCTTGATACACGTGAAACGCTCGTGTTTGTTGTAGAGCTATGTTCATACTTCATCGCGGCGCGACTGTTGCGCACATGCAAACCGTGCAAGAGTTGGTGTGAGAGTTGGCGGCTATAGCGTTATTTATAGTGCGTCGGACTCCGATTCGCATCGGATGTGGGC